>JABBWF010000440.1:0-24805 GCA_016647645.1 Suillus variegatus
GGCAACTGGGCTTACATAGTGCTCACGTTTTTGAGAGTAACATCCAATGTGGTCATTCCCAGGCCGCCGAAAGAAGTCCGGCGGCAGGTCCTCGTTACTGCGGCCAGGTTTATGCCACCAGAGTACACAGGAAGACACTGCCAGAGAATGGTTGATCGAAATGTATGTAGCTTGTATGTTTCGTTGTCGGACATCCGAGTCCATTTCTTCGGGGTTGTACACACCATACGAACCTGACTAACTATGTGGGTCGAGCAGGGAGTACTGCGTCTTGAACATTGAAACGTTCACACAACGTGGCCCGAACTTCCGGTTTCGGTGGCAGGTCCATATCGTATCTGCACCTTGGCGTTTATACGATACAGTAAGTACTGCCACAGGCTAGTGTGACTGACAATGTATAGAGACCGCCACCGATAAAAAGATAGGGTTCCTGCATCCAGCATGAGATAACCAAGATGTGGAACTCGATCGAAGTATACAGCATCATGGAGGCTCCAAAACCGATGCTGAGTTTTATAGATATATACCCCAAAATTGCTGTCTCCCTTGGACAGAACGACTTTTCGAGATCCTCTTACAAACTGCAATGCAAATAATATCCCTCCATCCTTCAACAGTCCACCAACCAAGTTGGCCTATCCCGATCCATGGATCTGATGTTCAGAAAGTCATATGGTCTTCCGATGGACGTCTGAAGCTCAGGCCCATGCCTGCCGAAGGAGTACAAGCACAGAGATATAAACCAGGCAACAGCAACATCATGTAGGCCAGCGCTGGAGATTATTTACTATGTCCGACTGACCACTGACACACAGTCAGAGAGATATCGGGAACTTCAACATCCCACACATGATGATAGATGCTATCGAGTAACACATTTTCACTTTGCCACTTGCGTATCTCATGCATACATTTTAGTATATCGGCTCCTCCTGGATGGCAAGCCTACATTCATCCTGAAGGCCGTCTCTATTACTGTTGTGAGAACGTGGTGACTTTTGACGGATGTTCAAGAAAAATTCGCGTTATAACGCAGGCGGATCTCGTTCGCGATGGAGTTGCTGAGACAATCGAGGACCTTGCAAAGCTTGCTTATAGTCATGCTTGTCACTATTCTTCTTTCCCGGCGAATGTAGACCTCGTGTTGGAACCTAAGGATGTCGGAGAAACCATTATAGGAGAGTATTATTTCGTGCACCATAAGAACAGGTGCTTGTTCTGGTTGCTGGACTTCGATGCCGTCGACATCCTGCGAGAATGCAGTGGAGTCACTGAACTTGCTCATAAGAGTCAGTTTTGTGGACCCGCGCCTGACCGTGTCTGATGAACGCTTGCAGAGATTGAGTTGGAGGCTCAGTACTGGTACGCGCTACAGCAGTTTGTGAGTACACTCAATGTATTCTTCATTGCCAGAATGCATTGTACTGACTGCATCAGTCGAGGCATGGTGACTGCTCACCCAAGTAGGAAACATATCGACCTGTTTCCACACGCAAGTGCTCTCCACTCTGAGGTCCTTCGACAATTGCAGCAGATCATTCGTTTTGCGATAAGCGGTGAGCTTTTTACCATCAGGACATCATAAGAGAACTCAATTTGTCTCAGATTGCATGACTTCGGAAGTGTCGGCAGTCTGTGCTTTCAGCATGGATGTCCTCAAGAACACTCTAGACCTCATCAAAGATGTGGATGGTAAGTCACGCCAACTCCCCAAATCGTAAAACTCATCGCATGTCAAGTGGAAGACGATTGGATTCAGTCGGCACATGACAAATGTCTCGTCGGTAAGCAGTCGTGTTTCGCGCGCAGTAAATCGACATTCATGACATCGTAACTATTAGCGAGGACGATGAACCATTTTAGTACGTGACCTAATTCTGGTTCAAGATATTTACCAATTCCCTGCACCAGGACATTGTCAATACCTCAACTACTATGGGCAGCGAGGCGCGCGGCTCTCCCGAGACCAGACTGTACACGGCGACTCCTATGAAAAGCGATCCGTTATGATGAAATGTCTTGCACCCTTGCTCTTCAATGCTCCTTATGAGCACGTCCACTCTCTTCACAAACTCTACGTCGACTCCATAGTTCATCAGCTCGACTGGCGCACCTTCGTTCAAAAGTTGAACGCCGAGATGCAGGACTTCAATCTGCTTGTAACTCATTCCCGTCAAGTTTGCGATATGCAGATCATGCTGACACATCGATGGTCAGGCAACAGTGCTCTTGAGTGTCAATGTTGGCTTTTTGGCGATTCAGAGCGTAGATAATGGTGGAGGACATTCTTTATCGCAGATCGCGAGCTACGTTTCTGTGATCTCAAGTTTTGGATGCATGCTGCTTGGCGTGAATATCGCGAGACAAAGCTACACTCAAGGTCCAGACATGGTCGATAATGTGGTGCGTCTTTTAACATCACAACTCGCGTAGTGGCAATCTCCAATGAATGTATTCGCTTAGCAAGCACACCTGCAGAGCATGGTGCACCCCAAGCACGGCCTCGAGACGCTTGCAATCATATACAGCCTACCATATGCTTTACTCATGTGGGGGTACGTTCGACTCTCCCCCATCAGTTTCAGGTTACTCACTACAGCTGATAGGATGATATTTTTCGTGATTGCATTTTTAGCTGAATCTTTTCGTAACCCGGCTGCGGTACCCTTGGTCCCTGTGGGTGTGACGGCACTCATTGTGCTGGTACTTGTCGGGTGGTCTTCAAGTTGTCACAAGTTGGGAAACCCAAATCTCAGGGCAGGGTGTGGGTACTTGTCTGAAAGTGTGCTTGCGGCAGGAAAGTGGGTCAAGGATCTACCCAGGCGGATTCCGGCAGTGTTGCGCTCATGCGCCTCGGTAAGCGAAAAGAATCAGCTGGGTCCGGAGTTGGGTCTCTGAAGGTGGGAAATTATAAAAACCCCGCTGTCGGACATTAATGTTACTGTACTCGACGAACCTGTATATTCTGAATGCAATGATATCTCGGGAATTTAGAATATTGTTTTGGGTGCTATGTGTTCACCTAGCTGGGATTTATCTATTCACAAAGGGATTCCTCCTCAATCGACTCGCACTCCCCGACAGAAGTGTAGACGCCTGCACTTCACTCACTACCCACAAAAGAGCTGTCCTGCTCGTCATAGACGCCCTACGCTTTGATTTCATCGCGGAACACCCGCCAGAACCTGTTTCACCTTTCCATCACAACATTCTAACTCTACCACGCGAATTGACCGCCGCTCATCCCGACAGATCATTCATATTTAACGCGCACTCTGACCCGCCGACCACGACTCTTCAGCGACTCAAAGGCATCACCACAGGGTCTCTACCCACCTTTGTAGATGCAGGAGAAAACTTTGGAGGCTCTTCCATCCATGAGGATTCTATCATCCATCAGCTAAATGCTGCGGGCAGAAAGGTATGTGCTGACTTCTTTTTTCCCCTCCGTTTCCCTGATACAATCCAAAGGAAAGATCGCTTTCGCCGGCGATGACACTTGGCTCGCCCTTTTCCCAGATGCTTTTCAGCCAAACATGACCTTTGCCTTCGACTCCTTCAACGTCGAAGACCTTCACACCGTAGACCAGGGTGTCATCGATAATCTTTTACCCTTGATGCGACATCATAAAAACTCATGGCATTTTGCCATTGGTCACGGTTTAGGGGTCGACCACGCAGGTCACAGAGTCGGTCCAGATCATCCCGTCCTCAGAGAAAAACTTGAGCAGATGAACACTCTTTTGCGCGATGTCGTTGCAGCCATGGACGACGACACCCTCCTCATAATGCTTGGGGATCATGGAATGGACAACATGGGTAATCATGGCGGTGACAACATTCTAGAGACAATGTCAGCTCTCTGGATCTATAGCAAGGTCCCTCTTTCCCTCCCCGAATACACAATTCCAGAGGCCATTCTACCGGTGATCACATTCCCAGATACTCCGGTCCCCCATCGCCATGTCCAGCAGATAGACTTGGTGCCGACTATCTCCTTACTCCTCGGTCTTCCCATCCCATTCAACAACCTCGGAACCGTCATTCCAGAACTTTTCAATCGTGATTCCGATGGTTCATCTTTGCAGAAAGCCATGGAACTCAACGCAGCTCAGATCAGGCGCTATCTTGATGCTTATAGATCTAGTTCATCTGGTAAGGAGCTTGATGCTTCCTGGCATGATTTTTCCCTCGCCTGGGATGGTGTACATACGATGGACGGGAGTGACCGTCTCATTGCCCTTGATAACTTTACTCGTTTGGCGTTATCCGCTTGTCGTGTTCTCTGGGCTCAGTTCAACGTTTTCCTCATGGGCGCTGGATTGGCCGTCATTGGTTTGAGCATTGTCGCCGGCTGGGCGTTGTTCTCCAAACTCCGAGATGTTGCGGACGTCGAGTGGGAAAAGTGGGTGGATGACAAAGTCTGGTGGTCGTTCAGCGCCTCTGCTGTAGGATCTGCCCTAGGATACCTGGCACATATTGTCTTGCACAAGTATTTGGATGGTGTTGCCATGCACCAGACCGTCCTCTTTGCTGCCGCCATCGCATCATCATTCGTCATGATAGCTACCACCCGCCCCGTGATCACCTTGAAAGCCATCAAATCACTCCCTATCTTCCTCATTCTGCACACCTTATGTTTCGCATCAAACTCGTTTACAGTATGGGAAGACCACATTGTACTCTTTTTCCTCATCTCGTCCATCGTGCCCTCCGTCATCACAGGCTTCACAGCTCCCACTTCCCGGCTTCGCTACCGCATACTAGGCTTTTCCGCTCTTTTCGCTATATGTGTGCGCCTCATGGCTATGAGCACCGTCTGCAGGGAGGAACAACACCCATACTGTACCGTTACCTTTTACGCCTCCGAGTCATCATCAGCCCCACCACTCACGGCACTCCTCCTCGCCTTCCCTGTTGCTATCGCGGTTCCCCTCGTCGTCCGACGCATACTTAAAATCTCGAAATCAGACTCTGGTCTCGCTGCAACGTTCATGCCGCTGTTGTTTGCGCCGTCTTTGATTGCTGGCACGATGTTCTGGATGCTCGAATGGGTAGACTCTGCACAGGCCCTGGGTGATATGGGTGATACTTTGAGGGTGACGAGGACCGTGTTGGCGAGGACTACTGCTGCCACTATGTTGATTGGGGGTTTGTCAGTGTGGTGGACGTCGCCCGCTTGCCTTGCGATTTCAAAAAGCCAAACGAGTGAGGCATCTACGCAGGAAAAGACTGAAGTTACTGTCTTAGGCTTTGCCAACGCATTCGGCTCCCCTTATCTCATGTTCTGGCTCATCTTCTTCAGTGTCGTGTGGTTGATGACTCAACTTTCCGGACAGATCGTCCTTGGACTCTCCTCCATCGCTCTTCTCTCGTATCTAGAGATCATCGACAGCGTCCGGGACGTCCACAGCCTAAATAACGCGTTCACATCCCCCAATGCATCTCTCCAACTCGCCGATACTAATCCGAACCACGACCTCTTATTCTCAGAAATCGTACCTCTAGCGCTCCTAGCGACGCACATGTATCACAGTACAGGCCACCAATCGACGTTTTCATCCATCCAGTGGAAAAGCGCGTTTATCCTTGGGAAGACGCTTTCCTTCCCCTTTTCACACGTTTCCATTGTTATCAATACTTTTGGATCCTTTTTCCTAGGAGCGCTGGCGGTGCCGCTGATTGTACTGTGGAACCTCCCTCCCCTACCCCTCTCACCATCTCGCCCCCGCCCAAACGCACTAAGAGCCGCACTAGCGATATCGTTGTATTTCACGGTGTTGGCGTTTGGGGCAGCTGCGTGCGCAGCGGTATTGAGGAGGCATTTGATGGTGTGGAAGATATTTGCGCCTAGGTATTTGGGTGCTGGTTTTGGGCTTTGGGTTGTTGATGTGGGTGTTTTGATTGGTGTTGGCGTTGGTGTTGGGAGGGTTGGGGAGGAGATTGGGAGGGTTTTCGGGAGGGTGAGGAGTTAAGGTCGATGTATTGTATTCCTTGGATCAATCACTCTGATTGATGTGATTAAGGTGTACGGCTTTTTATTACCACGAGAACTCGATGCTTGGGGGAGATCAGAACGTATCGGTCGCAAAGGTGGCAAGGATTCGGTATTCGGGGGAGCTCCGCACGTATCTGTTGAACGGGTTGCAACAAATGTTGGCTGCTAAGAGCACCGCCATGGATACACGTACTGTCACTGCGTTGATCACGGTGGCTTTATTATTGAAACTCTAAATTGGGGAGGAGTACCTTTAAGCGTCTCCTTAGCAGGGCAGAACAGTATTAATGGTCTTCTCATACGTTCCATGGTTAGCCCTGCCTCGAGCCTGGCCATGAATGCCGGTAAACAAACACTCTTATGTGTTTGTCCATATAATATAATTAAGCTCTTGTGTGCAGAACATGTGAAGAAAGCGGTGCGAAGGACAACCTCAAATTCATGGTATCACCAGTGCGTGGAGCAGGTGTAAGGAAGGCTCCTGATGAGCAAGGGCAGCGGATTTCAACTGATAAATGACCTAGGAATACAAGTGGTAGTATTGCGCAGCGAGAGGTCTCACAAGCCTAGACTCTAAGTAAGTTGAAGGTCGACGATCTAGCTACATCATACAGCGTTTACTCTTACATCTCGATGACTTCAAGCTGATCCGTTTCATCCTAGAGAAATAATGAGGGATAAACAATGAGTATGTCGCACTTCCTTGGAAAATGATAGGAACCTACAGTGTCTATATTGTCTTTGAACAGATAAATTTTGTCTTGATCGAGCCATATCTCGACGAACTCGCCAAAACTGAACGTTCTGTCCGACACGACTTCGACATAGGGCAGGAATGTCGTCAAGTATTCCCCCGACTCACGGTTGTATACTGTAGATGGCTCATTAACCAGTCTTCCTAGGCCTTGCTGGTGACGCCTAACAGCTGATGGGCTGAAATCCATCATGTGTAGCCTGTATTCTGAATCAACCGAGTTTGTCGCGCCAGCTACAGGGAATGCATTTAAAGCTCGATTCCCACTGACGCCAAGTCTGCATGGAAAATCGTGCAGAAAAATACGAACATTTGAAGGACCCCAATCTATCCACGGTATTATTGGCGACATTCCTTCCGAATCAGAAAAGCCATCGAAGAAAATCGTGGTGGAAATAACGAAGTCGAGACCTGAAGAATGTGAAACAAGAGAGAGTACTCGATACTTAGGGTCTGAGACCCATGTTACTTGTTGAGCTTGTATTTTCGGGTGTGAGCTACATGCAATATCGCTCGTCGGAGTACAGCACTTTAGGCCGAACACTGATGCAGGCAACAAGAAGCGCGCCAGCAACTGCGGTGACCGAGACATGTCCTCAATTGAATAGAGCTCTAGATTGTCGCTGATAATCAAAAGTCTATCGTTTCCGAGGAAGCAAAAGTCGATTGACCTGTCGGAATCTAGATCTAGTATAGTTGAGCCACTGAGCATGCTCTAAATCGAGTCAACTGTCAAGTCTTTCAACTAATTCTGGCTGATACTCACATTGGACGAAGTCGAGTGTTGCCAGTCCCAAATATGTAAGCACCACTTGGAGTAGACTGATGAGCCTGTACCATCAAACAGTGGTGCGAAGCGAAGGAAAGCGATATACTTCTCAAAACCCTCGAGTTTCGAACACCATCTTACAAAGTTCTCACGTTTTCCTGGCAGCCACAAGTCGGACATAAACAATGTCCGTCCAGCAGCTTGCGGGTGGACACCATCTCCATCCAGGGTAAGAAGCTCGATATAGGACTCCTCATCATATGGATAATTATCACCACTAATGGCATAGGCGATGGCGAGTAGATTTTGCGCTGGGTCCATGAAAACATCGATGTCGCTGATATTGGAAACAGCACAAAGCGAACCTGGAGAGAAATCACGTTCGATGGTTTCTTGTGAGGGTTTAGGTAGTATTGGAAAGATTCTGACAGAATCTATGCTTGGGTTCCAGAAACAAGCATGCCCATTAGCGATATACGTTGCTGTGAACCTGTAGAATTTTTCTGGTATAGAGATTGTTTCGAAAGAATGGAGATCGAATTTGAACCATGCGCTAGCATTTTCCCTTAGGAGTTGTAGGCGCTTTGCAACAGGGATGTGATTGTTGGAAACAGGAAGTAGTCCTTGGCTACCGAGTTCAATGGCGTACTGAAGCTCAGAGGATGACTCGGACATGTATGTCTGGCGAAGGGCCTTGCATAACTGTCAGACGATCGTCAGTATCGGAGTCCATTCAAGACGATGGATCGACAGCGATTAGAAAGTTAATAGTAACTCACAGATGTACAATGAAGGATATCTCGCCAAGGAAGGAAGCTCAGAATGTAAGTGAGGAGTTCTGGAGGAAGGGACAGTAACTCTGCTTTGGCTTTCATTTTCAGCTTTGTCCACTGTCTTGTAAGTTGAGACTCAGTGTCAACATTATCGGCACTGGTTATGGGACGAAGAACTAACCAGAATTTAAGTCGTCAATAGCGAACTCGAGTAGTAGCCTGGAAAACATCTCTATCACGTCGAGACCGCTCTGCTTAAATATTTGTACGACCAAGAAACGAAAGAACAAAGATATCGCGGATAAAAACTGCAGCGGCTCAATGGTGACTATAGACTGACTTGATCACAAAGCGGCAGTAACTTACATCGACAAATGCAATGAAGAGCTGCCAGTCACCATGTGACTGATCAAAGGTGTGATTATAAAAGGTGGCGGCGTAGTCAACCAATCAATCAACTTCGTTCATCAGCTGAGTACTGGTAATTATTAATTAGCATTTGACTAGCTCAGGCTAGTAAATCAGTGCTTCAGCGACATGATCAATTCACTTGAAGTTCCGCCATATCTCCTTCAACCGCTCATCCCTAGAATCATTGCAGGGACTGTTACTTGTGCGCAGGCCTTTGGTGCGTGAACGACCATAGGTCACTTAGACGACCATTTTCTTTCGTTGCCTCCTTGGTCTCCCTGAATCATTCAAGAACCGGTGCTAACGCCAAGTACAGGGTCCGAAATATACGTTGGCTGCTCGAATGGTGAGCTCCTGCGCTACGCCCTCCAGCCAGATGCGGATCCCACCAAGGTCGGTACCAACATCTGCAACATCCTTCTCATTCATCGCCCTATAGATTTTATCATTTTCATGTATTCCACCCTTAGATTACTCTCATCTTTTTCTCCTATTTCACAACTCAAGCCTGCGACACCACGCTAACCTAGCCCAGCTAGACGCTTACGCTTTGCTCTCGCAACAGAGCCACCCTTCGGGAAAGCAGATCGACGAGCTCATCCTCGTACCTTGTATCGCGAGGGTGCTGATATTATGTGGTGCGTTACCCTCATATCTGTGAGTGCTTGATCTAGGGTGTGCAGCTGATTGTGTTGTGAAATTTTGAGATGCTGTTCGCACCACACCTTACTTTCTTCTGATATCTACATATTCAATCGCTAAGCATGTACTAACTTACTTCTTCAGACCGTCAATTCCATATATACACCCTCCCTTCGCTTGATCTTGTTCCAAACGCTAAACCCGTCCGCAATGTTGAGGCTCTCGCAGTCGACCACAACCACCTTCAGCGCCCCGCCGCGACCTCGCTTACCACTAGAGCCACTTCCACATCAGCAAATTTTCCTACTGAGCGAGGGAAAATTGATGCCATCGACCTCTGTGTTATAAAGCGCAGTACTATTGCCATGTATAGTTTGGGCGAGGAGAAGTTGATATTCACCAGGGTTGGTGTTCCTTCACACCCCTATCTTTCTTTTGCTTATAAGCTGATGTCCGTTTATTCTTCCTTAGGAAATCCCTTTCCGACCTGGATCCCTCCGTGCTCAGCGTTCAGGGCGCCACCTATGCATTGCGACCGCAGACATTTACAGTGTAATTGATCTTGTAACTGCACAGATGTTTGAATTACTTCCAGTGACACAAGTCGAGGTCACGGCGGGGTAAGTGGAATAGGACATTACCTTTCATCTCCTTACTGACTCGGCTAAAAGTACGATCAAACCACATATCGTTGTCATATCTCCATCTGAGTTCCTTTTACTGAGCTGGACGGGTGGGAGCACACTTGGTCTGTTCATCACGGGCGATGGTGATCCCGTACGTGGAACACTTGAGTGGCCAGCGTATCCAGTGTCTGTGTGTAAGTGATATCTTATGTGGATTTCTTTCGTGTTGCTAGTTCGAATTCGCTAATTCTCCACCACCTTTCGACTTTCTCAGTGGTGCATAAATTACTTTCATTTTATTTATCACTTCGCAATTCGTTTTCAAGTTCTAAGACTAATTACCATGGATGAACCTGCCTAGGTCTCGACTATCCCTACCTAACAACACTTCTGCCAAATGGCACAATCGAAGTGCACAGTGTTGAAACTCAGACGATTACCCAAGTCATCCCAGCGCCCGATTTTGGTGAAGGAGGGAAGCCAGGCTTGGTCTCTTGTCTTGCTGGTTATGCAGCGCCCTCCTCTGAGTGTAGGGACAAGATGAGGAAAGTGAAAGTTGGGTTGGTGCGCAGTGGGGAAGTAGGGCTGAAGATGGACGACGATAAGGTCCATGAAAGCCAGAACGAGAAAATGGAAGAAGTAGAGGAAGAGAAAGATGCGGATTCTGTTCGAACTAAGAAGCGAACACGCATAGTGTTTGAAGACAACGATGATTCAACAGATGTTCCTAGTGTGTCTATATGACCGACCTGATTGGTACGCGGGCTCTTGACTATCAGGATTTTGGCTATAGTCGGTACGGGTTGGGCTACTCACAATCGGACACTAGTTGTGAAACGTGTTTCGCAGGCATTTGAGCTCTGTTTGGGCCAAAAGTAACATCAGCGACGAGCATCAGGAAGGGAAATAATCCACCTCATCGGTTAAAGCACAATACTTCTCTACCTCTTCCTCGACAGACTAGCAAGTTGAACGGATGCGAGTTGGTGTTTCAAAACAGTAATTAACGTCTCGGCTTCTCAGACCTCCTATTTTCCCTTGCCATTACTGCGAGGCATCATTCAACAATTACATCGCGACGATCATGACCACGTACCGGCAAGTAGCTCAATCTCCTTCACCTTGCACTGGTTGATTTCAACCTTTACAGCAACGGTGTTCTCACCCAAGCGCTTCTTGTCCGCCTCCTGTGAACTTCTGTCTTTGGTGATCTTCTGCTACCGCGCGGTTTGCATAGTTGGTAACCGCTCTGAGAAAGCCAGATGCAGAGACTTCAACATAAATAGGCCTAGCATAAATTAGAGTACATGATTGGCAGCACTCCAGAACGCGCCTGTCATGTGACCGTATTGACCCGCGCGTTTGTTGATATCTATTTGCTACCGACGCGTTCCCGTAAATGAATGACATCGCACTTCTCCACTAGCCTAACTGCTAACATCACGCAACCGAAGGCTATCGTCACATCTGCTATTTTCCGCCATCCCTGCGCGTCTATTGTTATCATCATACCTAATTGCTACATAGTAATGCCTTATTTCACTGGCGTGCACGATGCCTCGGACCTTCTAGCGGATGCGAGACACGAACCATACACAGATATTCCTCTATCTTCGGAAGAGCCAGATGTTTTGATCTCTCCGCCACGCTCTCCTAGTAGACTTGACTTCTTTCATGAAGAAGGCGGCGCTGTCGGTTGCTCTGAATCAGATGCAGACGCAGAACTGCCGATTTCGAGGGTCAAGTGGGCACGCAATCTCTTCCGTAGCGGCCCGGCACTTGCGAAATTTAGGGAGGAGGAGGACGGCGACGACGAGCCTCTCATCGGTCTACCAATCCTCCACATGAATGACCACAGCACCAACTCCCAGACAAACTTCGAAGATGAGCTCCAATGCGTCCCATTCCCACTTTCACTTCAGACAGTCACCATGGAGCCATTGGCACCAGAACCTGTTCGCCATGCGACGCTTCCACAAGAAACAAAGGTGCAAAATCCAACTCCTGTGTCACGCCCCCACTCGCAGCGTCTGAACTATCCTCACCGCGGATTTTCACGGAGTGCTTTGTTGCATCAAAAGTCTTTCTGGACAGCGCGCTATGACGAATGGTTGGAATGGCAGGCCAAAGAAGTGAAACGGCGAATAGACCACACTATATGCGCACAAGACCCTGGAGGCGCATATACTGGCATCACGCCCATGGATGGTCAGGAAGTCTCTGGGCTGCCATCGCAAATCCGCGTGCCTGTATCTGGCTTGGAGCGTGACTTTGAGGGGTATGCATCGAGAGACTTTGTCCAGGACTCGAACGCGCCGATCTACCCTCGTGTGGGCGATATCTCTGCGCTTCGTGATCCATACTCTGCCAATGTCGACCGGTGCTTCTTCAGGTTTCCGCTGTGGACCATTCACAAGACGCTCTACGTGTTCGACATGTATCAAAGGGCAACCAATATTTCCGACCAGATACAAGGTTCTGCATCTTCAGGAAGCTTGCAGTCGTCGACTGGTTCATCGACATGCGGTGATGGGGATATAACCCTTGTTGCTGACGATGAACCACCCTTCGAGAAACAAACGCTTGACAATGGGTCTCATCAAGAATGTCTATCGCCTAGAACTCCAAAAATATCTCCGCCGTGTACATGGGAGGCTATTCGTACCTGGGAGCTGAACTGGTACGCTCGCTGGGAGCTACTCATTGGTCTCGTACAGCGCGACCAAGCGCTCCGGCAAGCAGCGCCGCTTTCGCCGTCGACACCTCTCTCTGGGTTCGCAGATGAAGACCTTTTACCACCAAAAGAACTCCTGGAACCGTTCACCCTGAAAGCTCCCACACCGATTTTCCTCTTTGCTGGCGAAGATGGAGAGGGGGATAGCGGAGACGAAGAAGACGATTATGGTACCTTGGTTGCAAACCCGGTTTACAACATTGACGAGACGTTCAAGGAGGGGTATCACCGTGCAGTAAATTTTTTCACCAAAGATCGAGAGTTGAAAAGAGAGCGTCGGCTTCGAACACTGTCTGGGTAGAAAGTCAAGGATGGTCGTCCGCATGGAAGTCAACGAGGTTGGGAATATTTTCACCTTATATACAGCTCCCTAGTTTTGTCGATCCATGCTATATTCCGATGCCCTGATGATTTCATACTCAAGACACCCTGAATGGTGAAATTTCATCTGGGTACCGGTGGAATATGATACATCTGTTACCACTACTACATGAAGGCTGAGACCTTCACTACTGATACTGGCCTACTATAGTCTCTTCTAATTAAACACGTTGGCATTGAATGTCCTGGTAGAGTGAAGACAATAGATGAATGTGTATATATAAGGGGATTGATACCAGGGTGGCAAAGGAAATGTTCGTTTACATAAGGACTGATGGGGGTGTATGTGATTGTCACTGATCTTGGGGTATGCTGTGAATGACGAGTGATGAAATTGGTTGACTCGGAGGGGTATATGTCTTGCTACAACAAGCTACTTCCTGTATCCCTGTCCCTCCCCCTCTGATTCAGAAGTGTTTGGATATGAGCGCGAGGGGAATTGAGAGCGTCTGTGGGGCTTCCCAGGCCAGGACGGGCTATGGTTCATGTGCCATTCGCGTGATCTGCGCTGCCTGCGGCTCTGCACGATCTCTGGTGCTGCAGCTCGCAAGGCACTCAATTCCTCATTCGACAACTTTGATAGAGGTGATGATGCTAATAGTAGCAAGTCTGAAGGCGTGTAGATAAGCACTGTGACGTGGTCAGCGTTAGGTATTTACAACTCAAGGGGATACTCACGACTATCATGAGGCAAGGGTGACAATGAGTGCGCTGGTGAAGAAGAGACGCTTGATGAGCTGGCCGAACTCGGTGAAGGTGCCCGTCGGTGTACAGGGATGTAGAGTCCTGAAGATGACGACATCACTGATATGGCAAGGGAAGCGGGTAGCTAGAGAAGACTTAGTAGATGACTGGACGAGTGAGACTATGCTGATCATGTTCCGGCTTGAACAAGGTCTTATATATACACAGGAACATCCTGAGGAAACTGCGCATGCATGGGCCCCTCGGCAGTTGGTTATTGTGTGTGGCCGATGTCGTGGCGGGAAACAGCAGTGTTGACTCATCAACTTGGACCGCTGCGTCAGCTATTTGTGGCCTCCTGGAAGGTCGTGGAAGGTCGTACAAATGACGAGAAAATACGACGTTCGCCATCGGAGCCCTACGTTATGTATTCGTCAGTGATAGACGTGTTACCGGGCCGAAGCTTGTGTGATTGTTAATGATCACCTGACCGAACTTGAGTGGCTTGACTTTCCGTATTAGAGCCATGGGTAGCTTTAATGCAGCTTGGCATATGGGGACTAGATAAGGCCGGAAGCAACGTTGTCCCACAAGTACATGGCCTTCAATGCTGCGGCTTGAAAGAGCCTTTTAGTAATCCTGGCGCCGCGAGCCTTTTGTCAATTTAGAAGGCTCAATGCAACATTTGCCTTTGTAGTTCGACTGATAGAATATATGAACGTCTTCGTGTGTCCTAAATTCAAGTAACGAGCGACATTCTTGTTCACCATCTGTATTTTTCAGAACTGTAGTCGGCAGTCAATTTTCTTCTGATTGCGACCCACACGTCCGTAGCCCGAACTATTCTCTAGCTTAATAGCGACACCAGTCTGAGGCAAATCCACCAATACATCGATCATGAGTTAGCTTATCTGGTGAAGAATGTACTCACGCCCCAACAATCACAACCCGACGACATCGGCTTGGCTTTTGTCAAGGATCTCCTCGGCATCGGTAATAGACCCGACAGCCCCAACTCTCCGGCAGCTTGTTTGACTGCCTGTGAAAACGGTGCCTACTAAGTTGGGCTGACTTTGATGATGGCTTTTAGGTGGCTAGCACCGCTAAGTGGAGACGTCGGGAGAGTGGACTCTACCAGCAAGTTCGACGATATCTTCGACACATCACAATGGTTCGCTTCTTCGATTCAGTCGCAGAAACCCCTATGAGGCATCAGTCAGATCAAGCAAAGAACATCTCATGGACTCAAGAAGTCTTCAGGAATGGTCACGGATACCTTCGAGACTTGAACGAATGTTCTCGAAGCTTCCGCGGTATCTATCTGTGTGCGTTGTAAGCATTGCCTGCCATTCGTCTTGACGTGAGACGGCTCTTGTCTGCAGAATATTGGACAGTGAAGATAGCTGCGTAAGATTAGGATAGGACATCGGGGGAGCTCATCATCGCGTCAATGATCACTCACGAAGATACGTTTGAAAGTTGCCCCTATATTCTTAATGGGCTGGTATAGGAGCTGGGAGTCAAAAGCTTGCTCGACCCAGGTAAAGTATGGGATGGCGGATGCATGCTTGTTAGCTGCAGGCTACATGTCGAGGAGTAGATAAATGTGTGTAGGGAAGGCCTTCCATATCTTCCAGCACCCAATGTTGTGTCTCCGGTTGATTTCATTGAATGATTCAGCGTGATTCTTAATGAGATGCAATGGAAAGAAACTGAAGCTTCCTGGCGATTACGAAGAGCTTCAATAAAGAAACGTGGTGGCTACAAATACAAAAAAATCACATGCTATCTTTGCCGCGAAAAAGCGGGAGGTCAAACTAGAAAGAATATTGCATACCACATAGATAACTCCCATCCTTTCCACTACGTTCCTCTCAACCAGTTTGGACGCACGCATGGACCCTAGACATCGGGAAGATGACACTCCACAAAGGAGTTCGAGAAACAAAAAATTGGTAATGAAACCAGCCCAAGAGTAGTCTGAATCGAGTTTCACGATCCACGAAGGATACGCGAGCCACGAAGTGAACTCAAGGACAAACCAGTGCCATCGTGTATATCCCTCATACGCAAGGAGAGTGAGGAGAACTAACATGGTAGCATTGGGTCATCTCCAGCCGCAAGATGTTCACGAAACTCGGCGTATGATATGCTTGCAGCGAGCGGAGACCCTCGTCGGTAGGGTAAGCACCGTAGGAGGATACCTCCACAGGAGGAATGTACCGCAACAAAGCCCGGGGACTAAGCATCTAGCTCAGATTTCTCTACGTCCCTGAGCGCCCTTTTGACGGACGCACGCGCGATAGGACTGCTGCACGATGGAAAAAGTTTGCACAATCCCTGCAACGCTTTCAAAGCTTTCATTCTCGCCCTCCTCTGCTGGAACAGGATCTTGGGATATGAAAATGAAGCTGCTTTTCTGGTACGTCACGCAGCTGATTACAGCTGGGCTCTGCTAGAGCCGATCGGGAGGGATTAAAATACTCAGACCTTAGCCCGCTCAGAAATGTGGATGCATGAAGCAATCTGTACGTGATGAGCATTCGTGGCCTTTGAGCTGGTTGAGAAAGAAAGTGCAAATTTCAAGTCCCCTGGCTTATAAAGTCATATACTATTACTAATACATTCAAACTCAGCGTTTAAGGCAGAGTTTAAAATTTAAGACAGCATCAAAGGCTAAAGTGGGGGAGCCTTTGGAGACAGTGGTGGGCACTGGGAGGAACGCATGCCGATACGCTCTTCCTGAAGTACGTGCATAGCTACCCTCGGGATATCACGGCTGCTGTTTACCTATAATACCTCCATCATGATTTCTACTCCAGAGTCCACGGAAACAGAAGCATTGAAACCAAACGCCGTCTTTGTGCACACTCATGAGGGACTACCCAAGATTGTGGTAGCATGCCAGCCAGCACCCGCCAACATCGTAACTCATATACAGCAACCCCCATCGGATATACTGTTCGCTTTTACCTCCATTACTGCACCATTCACATTTAGACTGTCGAGCATCACATGCAGCCACTGCTCCTTGCCTCATGCCAGGTCCTCATATCACCACCCCCCGCTGCGCGCCCGTCATCTGGATTGTGGGAGGCTGCATGCGATGAAATAAGAACCGTTTTGATGGACAAAAGCAATGTAGAACGGACCGTATCACACGGACTGATACCCGTCAACGTTGCATCAATTTACACAGCCAGGTAACGCGCCATTGTTGATTTTGAAGATCCGGATGTGGCACAAATGGTATCATTTGTCATACTTATCCAATTGATTCGCCACTCACTGATACCAAATATGATATCTTCAGTGATTCTAGCCTCAAATGAGCCCAGTCGGTACCCGATAATCAAATTGGTATCGTGGTTACTATTTCTTGGGTTTGTGGCGAGCAGATGTTCCCCTGCCTCTATATATATCTGACTGCGGTGTCAGTTGTATTCTCTACTGTGTTGGTATACGATTGGGGTGAGCAAGGTAGTACTTACGGACTCTGGGCATTGTTTGGTATCCTCCAGCACTAGGAAGGCTTAAACCGTCACCAAAGCAGATTCTCACTATGAATGGTTTCACAGCTGGACCTGGTCCAGGTGAGCGGGGTCCCACATCAGGAAGGATGTGACATTTGATTCAGGGCAGAGGCAGCGCTAAACTTCCAAGTTCATGACTGTTCTATATATCGGCGTAAGTGGTCTATATCATGGGCACAGTTGACAAGTTTCACTCAACTTCAAAGATATATAGGTACACTATGTTGGAATTCTACCCTCTGTATATGTTTTCAAGGTTAAGACATTGGCACTGTGCTAATAACCCATCTCTCACGATTAGCATCAGCATGCTGTGCAAGTGCCCCTGCTCGTTGACTTCTGACCGGCGGTATGCAGTAAGTTTTCCGGGAGTCTCGCTGACAGACTTTGTCAGTGTTCTGTGCTATTGCCTGCCATTTTCGTCCACATAATTGCACCATTCTAGAGGCGGAATGAGGTTATCGACGGGCTTGTTAGTTTGATCTAATGACCGAAACAGTCATGAGTGGTGAGCCATTCAGTCACAGCACCCCAACGATACTGACTTTGACTGACATGTCATAGTCATCACGATTACTCGGCTATATGCCATGTATCAGCAATCAAGAAAGACTCTCACTTTTCTTGGTGCAACCTTGCTACTTGCTGGCTGCCACGGTGTTAGTAAAAGCTCATGTTTTACTTTGCAGTGCAAGTTCGTAATATGGACGTGATTATCTTGGACGCCGATCTTCTATACGTCCTGATTGTGCTATTCTTCTTGCTTTGCAACTCGGCTATCTCCAAATCTATCGGTACGCCGATCTGCGACCGGAGGAAGCAGAGGGGACGGTTAGATTGTGGTCAATGAGCAGACCGCAACCATCCCCGAAACAATCCATGAATGACAAATGGGGTTCAAACTATTATACATCATGAGCATCGTGTTCGTGTCGTTATCCACCAGAGCGGTACGGAATTCCGCTCGAAAGTCGGGAGAGATCTAGGCACAGAAATATGTCGGCCAATATGTCAAAGTACTTTTAAGGGTGACCAACAAAGAGACATACTAAAAATATCGGGTCACTTTGGGGTGCACCGGTGAAGGCGCAAACACTGAATTATCATAATACGGTAGATCAAAGGTCACGCGTCACGGCTAGCCAAGGCTAACAGGGTCAGGCGCCTGGATGAATTATTTTCGCTGAGGAACGACTCACCTGACTTGCTTGTGATTCATCTATGAAATTGATAATTCAGATATGCCGAGAGAAGGACGTTAGCTAGCATCCCCATATAAACGCAGCGCCTCTTTGAAACACTGAGAGCGTGAATATCACGGCGGAGACAGGATCGGTTCCCTATTTCAAGGGAAGCAACTGCGCCTGCTAAATTCAAAGGTTGTTCGGTGCTTTCTGAGTGACCGCAGACATCCATCATCTTGGATGAGAGTTCTCTGAGGCTAGATTGTCCTTGCAACAGAGATTAACCATCTGAAGTAGCATCCAGTCATCGAAAAGCCGAGAATGTTGAAGACCAATGGATAGCGACTAGACCTAAACTGCTCGCGAAGATATAGATGTCGACCTGGAGCCTGTATTGCGGTCATTAGAAGGGGAAATTAAGTCCACATAAAGTCTAAGAACACCGAATGCCGAACTTAGATCATGATAAATAAATGTATTCACAAATCTTGCACAATGGGATTGTCTGATTGTGAACTATCGCACGTACACGGTTGGTTAATAATCACGAATCGGGAACATTGAATATCAAAGCTTCCCCTTGTCTGGATGGTCTGGGCCAACTATAACACGTGGAAGATCGTGACGAATGCGGGACAAAGGCCGACAGAACATCATGCATAGGAAGTCAACGTACGCGTTGTTGTTATCGTGCGGCGCCGGTCAAGGTTCGAAGAAGTGATGGGAGTATGGATTCGTGAAGCACCGAAGAGGATAATTTTTGATTCGCCGAGGTCGGGACAATAATTATTACCCGCACTTGTTGTCCTGAGAAGTAATGTCCTTGCTACTATTGAAAAACTGGACGTCATTAGAACGAAAAAAATTGAGTAATATTGCTTACCGGTAACAGTGGAAGAAGAGAGGGGAGTCAAAGGAAAGAGAAGGAACATTAGGATATTTTGAGAGCGCAACTCCTTTTGGGATGGCTATTAAGCGTTACAGCGCTGGTTAACAAGGACAACACAAGAACACGATAAAAGACCTAAAAAGACTTGCATAGTTAGTCTTATAACCATAAGTTCAATGAACCAGAAATTATGAAGAGATTTAGACCACCGACTCGTATGGGAAAGCAGTGTGGGAGGTTGCAACGTTTGTAGCGGAGTCAACGATCTTTGGGTCGGAGAAAGAGACAGAATCATGCGTGCGCTGTCAAACTCAACTTTGATTGACAATTATGGCCCACGAATTCGCAGGTATCGCTCTTTTCATACGAAGGTCTGCTCATCGTAGAGCTCGACATCATGAAGTTTGGAGGATGAGGAAAAAGGCGCACGGCATCACTTAAAAGTCACGTTTTCGCGTTTTATAACTTTTATTCAAGTCCCACGTTCACAGTTGTGCCTTCACTCCATCATTTATACTCAAAAACTACCCTTTTCCTCGTCATACTCTTCAAGACCTTTGCGATATCGAATTTGGTATCAAACCGATAGCGCCAGATCAAATAATTTGAAGCACCGGAGCGTAGAAGGCGTGTTCTGAGCGGCGACGATCGGAAAACTAAGCAATTTCGAGCGGAGTGAGCAACAACTTTCTTCCATTTCCTTCCATCCATCCATCTGTCTCTTCTACTGGAGCCTATTATCTGTCTGCTTCACAAAATACCGGCTCGATCAAACACTCAACATGGTTCCCGTTCTACAGGTCCGTGACTATTCGCTTACCCATAGAGAACAAATTTCTGTGAGGAGCGCTGGGCAAAGTTTTTGTCCCCAATGGCAAGCGATCAAACCAAGAATGCTGGTGCTGTAACACAGGAACATCACATGCCACCATACCAAGCATACGGTGCCTACTCGCCACCTTTTCCGGTCTACTATGATCCGAGCCATCCTGAACCAAACGGCGGGCCACACCCAGCACCCCCGTACATCTATCATTACCCGCCTCCAGGGATGATGTACCCATTTCCTCCTCCTGGTAGGTCTAATTTCGTGGCGTCGTTCTCTGTCGTTCTCTCTTGTTCTCTCTTACGTTAGACTCGTAGGATTTCCGCCTTACGCACCCCCTCCCCAAACTAACTTCCAGCGCGTTAAGCGTAAGCAGGTCAAGATGGCGGTAAGTTGACGTACATTTTTTGCGCCCATTTTCTAAATTAATTAACTTATTATGTCAGTGTACCAACTGCGCAAATGCCTGCAAGCGTTGTGACGAGCATCGTCCATGTGAACGATGTGTCAAATATGGTATCCCAGAAACGTGCGTTGATGGTGTGCGGAAGGAGCGACAGAAGGGAATTAAGCGGGGACCCTATAAGCGCAAGAACAAATCCGGCGGCAGTGATACTGCTACCTCACCTACTCATAATCCCAGTTTCGAGAGTACGTTACAATCATCAATCTGCATTTGTTTTACTCATTGGCAGGATTGATAGCTTTCTCGTCTACCCCGAATGAAGCAAAC
Source organism: Suillus variegatus (assembly GCA_016647645.1). Classification (NCBI taxonomy): domain Eukaryota; kingdom Fungi; phylum Basidiomycota; class Agaricomycetes; order Boletales; family Suillaceae; genus Suillus; species Suillus variegatus. Next base: position 20,941 of record JABBWF010000440.1, read on the forward strand.
GGAGACCCAGCTTGGCACCCAGCCGAACGGTGTAGCACAGGGTTCTGCGACTGCAACTCCTGCACCCTCGTCAATGCCAACCTTTCCACCTCCACCACCACCACCAGAGGGGGGATATTATCCGCCCCCATATTTCTATCCTCCCCCTCCTGGTTTTGTACCACCTTCTGAGGGTCAGGCGCCCGTGGAAGGGTCCCCAAATTCTGGCGTACCTCCTCCGATGATGCCTTACTATATGCCTCCTCCTGGATACTATGGACCGCCATATTATGGCCCTCCTGGCGTGCCGCCGCCCGCCATGGATCCAGCTCAGGCTGAGCTTCAAAGGACATCTGGCCCGCCTGTAGATCATGATCCTGATGTCGAAGAAATACCACCGCCTGCTCCGAAGACAAATTCGAAGAAGAGATCTAGAGTGGGGAAAGATGGACAGCCGAAAGCGAAGAAGACTAAGGTCGCTGCTGTCGTGCAAGAATCTTCAACTTCTAGTGGAACGACGGGAGGGAGCGACCAGGCTTCAGAACCTGGACATGGCAGCCCAGCTGAGATTGGTGATGCATGAATATCACTGGATCTCTTGCTGCATACAGTTCCCTGCTTTCGCGCTACTGTTTTCTCTTTTTTTTTTTTGCGATCTTTGCTTTCTCGTTGTTCAGTTTCAAATGCATGTTCGATGTGATTCTGTTTTGCCTCCTACGTACTTCTGAAAACTTTCAGAGACTCCGACGCTCTTTGACCACCAACAAGGTCTCGATGAGGATGATAATGTGTAGAGAGGGTGTAGATCGTGTGACGCGATCCTGTTTATGGTCAAAAAGCCGCCGGAGGCAAAGTATCTGTCTCTCGAACCCCCGTACGTCGATGATTGGAATATTGGCTACCCACAGTCATTTTGAACGTCCCTGGATTTCTATTCCGCCGCCTTTTTTCTTCTTGCCCTTTGGAATTACGGTTTCTGCTCGTTGTACGTATATGACCTGTCTGTCATCCTATGCTTCCCGTTTTCCTGCTTACACTTATGTATGATATGATTGGGTGATATTTATTATTGTAGGATATAAAGCAACATGGTGACTTACATAAATTGATTTTCAGAAGCGATGGTCGGTTATAATAGGCAGGGGAAGAGAGTTTGTCGACATAAAAATACCTTGTTTGCTGCGGCAAGGTTTTCATGCTTGTCTAAAATTCAAGGGTTCATCGCAACTTGAGCGTGACTACGGTCCGTCACAACACATAAGTTGACATTCACGGACTCGCGTTCCTCAGCTCGTCAGTCTGTGCAAATAGGTTGCGTAGTAAGGCCCTAGAACGACAGAGTGAGCGCCAAAATATACGAGAAGCGGAAGGGCATCAAATAAAGAAAAAATGTAGGCGAGAGATCCTCCCTGAATAACTTGTTACGTAAAGTTACCGGCTATATCCGGGCGTTTGTTTATTTCAAAAGGCGTTGCCAAACAATGCTCGAAATTTTGAGTGACTTCAAAACTCGAAAACTGGTTGTGTCCGTCTGAGCTTCCTCTTCACCATCTTCTGTACTTTTCCTTCCTCACGCAACATGTCTATTCTCCGTGCCCTTCGTCAGGTTGCTGCATCTTCATCACGGGCTGTTGCTCGTCCTGCGGCTCGCTCCGGCCCCTTGCGCCTTGCGACCGTACAGCTTGCTCCACGGGCTTCCATGACTGCTGCAAGAGCTTTCTCGGCATCTACGTGTCGTTTTTCAGAGGGTTCGAGTAAGCTTTGTTCTTTTTTCAACGAGCCAGTACTCACCCTTTTTTGGTGGCAATAGCTGACGTTGTCCTCTCACAAAAACTTGCCGAGGAACTTAAGTACGAGAAAGAGGCTGTTGCTGACGCGCCAGGAGAGCCTGAGTTCTTGAAGACATTCAGGGAGCAGGGTCTCTGGGAGGTATGTGTTATGCCGAGTAGATGGTGGGCTTATTCCTCAGACCTTGCACGCAGATACAGGACGTTACTGGTAATGACGAGGTCACTCTCGTACGGAAATTCGGCAATGAGACGTGGGTAAAAATTTATACTGCTTGACGTATATTGACATGTTTTATAGTATTCGTATGATGTTCTCTATTGCCGACATTCAAAACGCTGAGGAAGAGCCGGAATACGAGCAGGAGGAAGGTGAAGGTGGAGAGGAACAACCTCCCCACTCGTACCCTATCCGTGCTTCGTTCTCCATCACGAAGGTAGATAGGCTCACGTGAAATATTCTTTGCGCTTGTGCTTATATTTGGATGTAGGGTAATGCTAAGGGGTCCATCAACATTGACACTATGTGCCAGGAGGGCGCGTTCATCATTGACAACATGTCCTACTATCCTGATGCACAGCTTGGTACCGAGCTTACCGCTGAGGCTGACTGGAAACGCCGGGGCTTGTACATCGGCCCTCAGTTTGATACTCTCGACGTTTCTGTCCAGGAGGAGATCGAGAAGTGGTTACAGGAGCGGGGTATCAATGAAAACCTTGCCACGTTTGTTCCTGAATATTCGGAATTTAAAGAGCAGAAGGTTAGTGGTCGTTTGTCTGTCCATTGTTTGCAGGACCTCATCGCTTTCCCTCACAGGAATACGTAAGGTGGTTGGACAACGTGAAGAACTTTGTGGATGCGTAGGCATGTAGTTCTTGCTCGCATCGCTTTCATGACCACTCAAAAGCCATCCCCGCTATCTGCATGACCTTGCACCCATCTTTACACGTACAACCATACATTTATTGGCTGTAATCTCCCCTCTCAGTCTCACTAGCATTTAATGTCACTCAATATTCATCACTTTTGCTTTTAAAAGTTTTTCGTGTCGACGTGGTGTCTTCAAGTTTCAGTGGTTGGTGTAAGCATGCTGGCTTACTAGAGTTCCGATGATCTACATAAATAATGTCTGCGATACTGAAACAGCTTTCAGTATCATTGCCTTTTGGTGTTACGGTTGAGCGCACGACAGTCTTGGTCAGTGTTACAGTTTGCTGAGTTGCTGTGATTGACAAATAGGGGAAGTTGGTTAGAGTTGATTGTCACGTGTGACCGCATAGGCTGCCCAGAATGCTACTATGAGCTGAGACCATTTACATAAGGCAATTCAAACATGTTTCTTACGATCGCGACCTTTCAGACCTTCTCATTGGCCTTCACAGATCACCTATGTGGCGGTCCACTTGAAGTGGATGAGCCACCACCACTGCCGCTTCATGCCACGCTAACATACAATAACCAACTGACAATGGGTCTATGCATGCGCAGGTCCACAGGTTGCTCCTGTGAGTATATATAACACTTCGTTCAAGCCAAACATGGTCAACGCATCTCCCGTGTCCTCGTCTACCAAGTCTTCGCTAGTAACCCGCCTCCCTCGCCACCTCAGTAATGTCGTCATCATCCGGACTCTACATCCCCGTACACCGACGGGACCCTTCACCGGGTTCGGCTAACTCAACAAAGGTTTTGTTACCCGCACACTCGTTGTCACCCTTGCCTCATGATAGTGAGTATTATCATCTAGCCTTCACCCATCGGGTGGCACGTACCTCATGTTTGTCACGTCATACAGGACCTATCTACACACCTTCAGACATGATACTATTAGCGTCATCGCCTCTGTCGAAGTTATCGCAGAACGAATTGAACACCCTAAGCTAGAGCACCAGAAATTGTCAGAGCCAGAGGCAGCGCAGAACACACGAATGGAACATGAGTTTTGGCCCGTACTGGCCCGGAAACCCTCGCAGACGCCCTCAATTCCCCTTGGGGTCACATTTGAACACTTCTGAAATTGAAGGTGAAGGACAAGGATGGAGGAAGTGACGCGTAGTGATACACACACCCGTCCGAGTCGAGTCCTCCCTAGGCATAT
>JABBWF010000441.1:0-24772 GCA_016647645.1 Suillus variegatus
TGAGATCCGTCCTCGACTCCCTTGGGTTCATCCGAGATGAATCTCGTATTGCCCTGGCGAAGGCGATCCTTGAGAATCTTGAGATCTGCGACAGCGATGGACGGCAAAGGAACATGATGGGGGTCTCCTGACGTCGGGACGATGATGGCGCTGCACGAGTATTGACTCGCGATGAGGATGATGACCGTCCCTGGCGCGCTGCTGCTTGCAGGTTTTCATACGAAGGTGGGAGCAGGAACCGCGAAAAACGCCGGAAGATTGCGTATCTCAGCTACCGCAGGCTTCCCATTCCCTTGTCAGTCTCCTATACTCTGCTGCTTCCCGATCAGCAGCAGCTCTGTCGGTGATGGTTGCAGAACTCTGGACAGCATTGGAAACGCGCTTGCTCAGCTCCAAATAATTGCGCGCCAGTGTCGGATTTGCTGACTCGAGGTCTTCAACTGGAGTCCTGAGTCGAGAGGCCAGAGACCACTGCTGGCCACGACCCTGCTCCACAAGTTCAACTGCTTGTCGTAGATTGTCACGACGAATGGCACATGAGGCTGCATCTGCAGGCAGCGATCTGACAGGATGGTGGGCAGCAGCAGCTTCGCGTCGTGAAATTGTCGATGATCGCGTTGCCAAATGACCATCAAGAAGGTCGAAACACGTGTTGTAGGCTTCTAATGCGGATCCATCGTCATGCTGCTCCGCGGCAACGGTCCACTTGTATGCTGTTATAATGCGTTGTGAGAATCCTTGAGTAGGATGTCCCGATGCAAGTCTGAAGTTCTCTATAGCGAGCAGCAAATCAGCAGGGTCGTGTAGAATTCGGTAACGAGTCAAATAGGCCTCCTGGAGCCACACGTAGCTGAAATGCCTGTCCGGGTGCAGTGAAGACAGAGCCGCCAATGGTTGTTGGCAAAGAGTAATGGCCTCCTCGACATCTTCATTCTGTTGAGTTTGCGTGAAACGAGAGCAGAGCGCCGAGCTTAAATTGAAAAGACTTATATGGCGCTTTGAATGGTCAAGCCGCGTTAACCGAAGGGATTCGCGATACAAATCGATGGCCTCGTCAAGATCATCGCTAACATGTGATGTGTGATATCTGGTTTGGAGCGTGACGGCAAGGTTGTTAAGTGTGGCGTCACGATGTGGATGCCCAGGTGAGCGTAACGTCAGTGCCTCGCGATGGAGGCTGATAGCTTGGGTGATGTCATCAATGTCGCCGCGTGTCTTGAAACGGTCGATGAGGGCGAGCCCTAGGTTGTCCAATGAGTAATCACGATATTTGTACCCAACAGGGCGCCGACGTAGTGCTTCTTCGTGCAAAGAGATGGCCTCATTGAGGTCATGAGGTTTGCCTTGGTGTTTGAAGCGCGACGTGAGTGAGTCGGCCAAGTTATTCAGGTAGGCATCACGGTCAGCATGTCCCTCGGGACACAGAGACACGGCTTCACGAAAAAGTTGTATGCTCGTGTCAAGATCATCGATGCTGCCGTTCTGATCAAAACATGCCCTAACTGCTCGCGCAAGCATGTTGAGGGCTCCCGGACGGAGTGGATGGCCCAGAGGACAGAGCTCGAGGACGACTCGTCGAAGGTGGATGCCTTCATCGGATCCGTCTATTGGAATATCGTTGCATCCCCTGATCACATAATCAACACCATCCCCTGCCGCGATGCTACGAAGGTAGGTGCCCTCTGGACAAAGAGGCAGTAGTTCATGATGGAGTTGGGCGGCTTCGCGGATGTCGGCAGCAGTATTTTTCTTGTAGTGGCGCCAAGTCAGCGCTCGGGCGATATTGAATAGAGAGAAGGGATGATCGGGATGGGGCTGCGGACGCAGTGCAAGGGCGTCACGGAAGAGGGAAGTAATGGCATCGATGTCTTCAACATCATTTCGCATGTAGCCTTCAAGGCGGGCCCACGCGAGGTTGGTGAGAGCCGTCGCATGGTCTGGATGGCTGACCGGACACTGGTCCAGAACCGATTGAAAATGGTCTACAGCACGTTTCAGGTGAGAGACTGTCTTGCGTCTCACATATTTGACAAATTGTGCATGGCCCGCATCTGTGTCTCGCGCAATCTTGCAGTCTACGAGGGACTGCAATTTGCGTTCTGTCAGCAAAAGCTAATGGACAGATACCAGCGTCGCTCACATCAAACAGTGCATCGTCCTGATAGTTGCAAGCGCGTACAATGGTGGCCTTCAGCTTCAGGGAAGGGTGGACACCGCGCACGGGTGGGAGGGGTATATCTACAGGACGTTAGTGTGTGGATGAACGAGAAGCGAATCACTCACCGAATGGCTCATGTCGATGACTTAGTAGCTCGTTCCATGGCATACTAAGTCTTCCAATGACCTCACCACTGCCAAGCATTCGACCAAGCTCAAAGGACGCCCTGATCTCCACTGATAATGCAAGTGAGGAGTGTGATGATCTATGAGCCGATGATCAGTTCTCGCATCGCGTCAGATAGTGTCGAAGGACTTTACAGAGTGACATAATTCCCCCACACTACAGATTCATCAGACGATAAGAAACTGATGGCTGATTTCCAGCGTCTCCGAGAGTCGACATTGACGGATATGTAGATGCCAGCGGGAATGCGCTCGGAAGGGACTTGAAAATTCTTGCCACTGATAACTGTAGGTCGAGTGTAAGGATGATAAAAGATACGAAGGCAATACAGAGGGACTCGCCTTCAAGTCTGATATATCGGCTTTCTGAGCTACCGGGCATGATGGTGTGATGGAGCAAATTGATGAGGATTGAAGATGGGCTGAGTGGTGTGGACGGAATCAGTGACAAAGTCAGACAGGGGTAAGGTTATGGTATGTGGATAGAGTTCAGCTGAGAGGGAGGTTGAGGGTTCGGGTCATGCTACACGTGTATTTCCATATTGTCGAAAGCTGTTCGGCATGATATAGACGCTGGTATGATTAATCTGCACTAAGCGCTGGGAATGGAGATTACCAGGATTAGCGGAAGAATCTAGAGTAGACAATGTCATGAGCAGTCTTCAGCGAAAGGGGCCAGCCGAGGTCGAGCGAGTCTCAGAGTGATTGGACTTGTATCATACTACTCGTCAGCACACCAAGGCGAGATGTAGAATCGAGTGTATTTTGTATGGTAATGCGAACAATGTTAAAACCACTGAAGACGGCACGCTAAGAACCGAATGATTCGTCCGAATGAGCTCATAGCGGGTGGGAAAATGATTTTGTGTGGACAGAGGAATGAGAAAAGATTGTCAACTTGGATGCAACCAATTGTATGCTTATTCGGTGAAGGACGTGATCGCTGCCTGATTCACCCACGGCCGAGCTCTGATATCAAGTGCTGTGGGAGAGAAATACTCACTGGCACCGGATGAACAGGCCAGCAGATCGTGTAGGGAAGCCTTGAAGGAGATGGGAATATATACTGATGGCACTCCCGTGACCGTGTTGCTTATGTGACGCTATTGCCACCGATATAAAACACTTCATCTTGGCTCTCCTGGACGCTGCACCTCGTGGAATTCTTGAAAGGAAGGGTCACTTTTACCAAGAGGCGTGCAAAAGGAGAATCCCGAACACAGAGCTCGCCTTTACATAAGCTAATGAACCTTAATATACAGCCACTCTAAGTTATGAGTGACACGTTTTGAGTTCCTCGCCAGCGGCCTCAAATCATCGTGAAATCGTTTGGCGAGTACCGTAAAGGGGGTGTTTTTACTACTGTAGAATAGATATAGATAGTCATTTTAATGAAACACGAGCATGTAAACATGATACCTGCTAAATGTCAGATCTTGGATGTGATTTTTGAGAACACGTGACTAATTAATATCAATATGACACGTCAATATCGATTCGACGCGTCTCATCAACAACTCGCATCTCTCTCTCCTTACACTTCATTCATTATGTATTCTACAACTCATCATTATACCCATTATGACTCATGGTTTGCTTCCACTAGTAATAACGACAACAGCACTGCATACATTACGGACCTTGAGGACAATTCTTATCAAACCATGCATTTCGGATCAGATTGTCATTCTCACGGACACTCACAGACACCAACTGTAGATTTTCAAGTACCATTACACTCGGACGATCACTTGCATAGCTCTTCTTGTAGTATACTTGACTGTACCTCACTTAATTCTCACTCTCTCAGTCGACAATCCTCGACCGACAGCCAATCTTCAAGCACGTCTTCAGTTCCAGCCTCGGTCTCGGATATCAATATCAAGGCACAATTCAAACTCAATACCCCCAAGTCCCTATATGAATTATTCAAGATCAATCGGTTACAAGTGTCGGATCAGTTCGGAGATCGATGGAAAATTCTTTGTCCTGAGTGCGGAGTAGTGATGTGCAAGGCCCGGCCTCAAGCCGTAGGCCGAGCCTGACCGGGCCTACTTAGGCCGAGCCCAGCCGGGCCTTGAGAGCGGCCTAGTAGGGCTCAAGGCTTGGCCTGAGGTATGTGAAGGCCAGAGCCGAGCCGCCAAGCCGTGGCTTTCAAGGTAGGTTTTGATCTTCGCACGGCAAACACCGAATAACTAAATAGTTTATCTGTGCCTCTGTACTGGCGCACCATAGCCTAAAAAATCAATACTTCGAGTCGTCTAATCTCCAAATGGCTCTGCGTGTCAATTCAGATGACGAGAACGTGCCTCCACGACGTCCTAAACAGGTTGCTGTGCCGTCCGCCAAGGTAATCAGTGCGGATAATACTGCTGACCTTGAACTCCATTCTCACAGAAAGGCTCACGTCGCTGCCAATGCTGCGCCCTCAGGTTCGCACATCTTTGATGAGGATGATAGTGACATTGAATCACTTCACAGCAAAACCAGACGACTCACAAAAGGTATGTTGTTCTTTTGTCTTTCTAGTACTGATATTTTGAATCCTCACAGGCAAAAAACGCGCTCGTGATGCTGCTGCTGCCGACGGCAACAGTGAAGGGGCTGAACTTGAGCCAGATAGCCTCCTGAATGAGGCACCACCATCTGCAACTAGTAAGTCATGACCTGCTGTATTTGATGCTGACAATCTTACCTGTACATGTGGAGTCAATCCACCACAGGCTCCCGCTATCGTTGATGACGAACTCGATGCCGACGGATTTCTAAAGGACGTGCAAGTTATGGACATCGATGAGCCCAAAAAGTTGCGCCAAGAGCAACGAAGCCGCGACATCAATAAATTCTTTTCAGCACCTTATTCTGACGATAAAGGCAAGAAGTATCGCCATTGCATGCTATGCAGGTAAGGTCCCATTGGTTTCACTCATGTTGTACTATAACTGACTATATATTAGCAAAAAAATGAAGAAACCCGTTGCTTTTGTCAACGAAATAATGACCATGCGCCGTCACATGGATGCTTTGCATCGGGTAAGCATTTCTGATGCTTACGAGTAACGTGTAGGACTAACTTTGTTCATTTGTAGAATGAATATATCCAATGGGCCAAAGACAACAAATTTATGTCAATGTTACCGAAGGACACGAAATGTCGCAAGCTAGATGCAGCTGCAGACTCTCAAGCACGACTCGACACCCACCTCCGTGAGCCGCAACCAAAGGAACGGATCATCCCATACTCAGATGCAATCTTCCGCGAGGCCGCCATCGAATGGTTGATTGAAACTGACCAGGTATGTTGTTTTTTTTTAAAAATTCTCGCAATTGGACACTTATCAGTTCACTGCAGCCTATTGACGCACTCAACCACAAGTCCTTCAGATATATGATTGATGTAGCAGCACGAGCTACTAACGATGTCAAACTACCTAGTCGAACAAAGACACGCCGAGCCATAATCGACCTCTTCAAGCATAATCTCACGAACCTCCGCCGACGGTTACTTGTAAGTCAGTTGTTGATTTTGTTTATCGTTGTTCCTAATACAAACTACAATCAGAGTGATGCTGTGAAAGGAAAGATCAATCTGACATGTGACGCCTGGCAGGCATCGAATGTCGATGGCTATTTTGCCCTCACTGGTCACTGGATCGAAGAAACAACAGTTGGTGTTTGGACTGTTCAAAGTGCCCTTCTTGGCTTTACTCGACTGAACAACGCTCACAATGGTGTCCATCTTGGTCAAGCGCTGTTCAAATTAGTTAAACGTGTTGGGATTGCACATAAGGTAAGTAAAATTCTAGCTTCATAACAGTGTAGCACTAATGAAGTTTCAGATTGGCTACATTACGTGCGACAACGCAGCCAACAACGATACCATGATGGAACATTTTGCCGTCCACATCGAGGCACACACCAAGAAGACATTTGATCATAAAAAACGGCGCCTTCGGTAAGAGTTTCTATGTCTTGTTTATTACTACCAATTCTCACATATATTCAGGTGCTTGGCCCACATTATCAACCTCGCAACTCAGGTGCTGTTGTCCACACACAACAAGTCGAGGCACTACGATGCCACCCAACCTAACGACGATTTGCTAGCCCCCGCGACTCACTCTGCACTTGAACAAGACGAAATTGGATTAGTCCAGTCAATCTGTGTCAAGGTTTGCTGTCCGTCAAATGCACATATGTTATGTTGACATTGTTCATTGTAGGAGCGCTCCTCAGCTCAACGAAAGGAACTTTTTCAGAGTGTCCAGCGTCGAGACGAAGATGGCCACACACCAATCAAACATCCACGACAGCTGCTTCTTGACATGAAAGTAAGGTGGTCCTCAACATACACTATGCTTCAACGTGCATTCGAGCTGCGAGATGTAAGTTCAATTTAGGATGTCAATGTTGTTCCCGCTGATGTATATTATTAGGAAGTTGACTATTTTGTGGGCCGGTGTAGAGAATCATGCCTCTCATAGCGTGATATGGCAGTTTCCACTAGGGAGTATACAGCACCAACTTGCAGCACCACTCTGTGTACTGTCTGCAGCAATTCCTATATGAGGCGCAGCTTTCCCGCGCAATGCGCGCCATGCGCGCACCATTCCCGCGCTTCGCGATGTATACGCACGCGCGCGCGTTCCCGCACTTGCACGCCCTATGGCGCCAGCCATCCAGAAGCATCCATCCACTGTCCACCAAGCTCCCTAGTGCGTATATTTCCATTTCCTTTATTAGCATAGTTCCACCTTTATTTTTATCATGGATTCTCACTCATATATATCTTTACATACCTACTCGGTAGCGCTTCGGCTCCGCATGACCGCGCTTAGGCGCGCTATATAAGCGCCAGCAGTACATACTATTACTGACTTACTTTTCCTACCTTTCACTTTACTTTTCCCTTTAAAAACTTACTAGTTAGCACCCACTATTTACTTAGCAGAACATAGTAGAAGTCTATTTGTCTATACTTCGCATCTCCCTTCTCTTATCTTGCATTATATTATCACTTGAGTCTAGTCTTTATCATTTTCCACATACGCGCGCGTGCTTTCCCGCGCTTCGCGCAGTACGCGCGCGCATTCCCGCGCCTTCTCGCCTGGCGCGCGCCTGCGCTTTCTCGCGCTTCGCATTGGCCAGCCAGTAGCACCGCCAGCGCCAACCACTAGACCTTCGCTGCACTCGCTTCCCCTTTAGGGTCGAACGCACTTGTCTCCTCAAGTAACGCAGGCTAGGCAACGCACGACCTACAACTTTTTAGACACAGTCAGGAGCATCATTTGTTCCTCTCAGTGTTGTTGTTTCTACAACTGGAGCCCACCGCGAGGGGAACAGTCAGCAAGATCTAGTTTGCGCATCTTCGCACTTAGCGCCATTTAACACATATAGGTCAATCTCTTTGCATTATCAAAAGCTAACCATTTCTAGTCACGCATTCTCGCGCCTTGCGCGCGCGCAATATTCCCACGCCTGTGCGCCTCGCGCACGCACCTTTCACGCGCTTCAATGCCCTTCAGAATGCCCATCCGCGGCACAACAAACGCGCCCAAGTTCGACGGCACTACAGACAACCTCGCAGAATTCATAGAGGCATATGAGCAGCTCGCTGATGAAGCAGGACTCCAAGGGCTCGACCGCATCAAAGGTATTATTCGCTACCTTGAACGCGATGATCGAGAACTATGGGGTGGAATGCCAGAAGCGCTAGTAAGCGACTACACCGCTTTCATGGCAGAAGTTAAGGTAATGTATCCTGGATGGGATGGTAAAAGACGCTACGCGCTTGCAGACTTACAAGCCATCGCGCGCGAATACGCTAACAAACCGATGCCCTCTTGCACAGAACTCAGCAATTACTTGCGCGCATTCAGGAAGGTAATGCAGCCACTTATGGATGAAGACCGCATTGGAAAGGTCGAACGCGACCGCTTATTCATGGAAGGAATCCCTAGCGATGCTCAGGCGCAAATTCGCTTGCGCCTTATGATCAAGTTTCCAGACCACTATCCATACGACCCATACCCATTCATGGATGTCTTCGCAGCTGCGCAGTTCCTATTACCTGCGCGCGCTTTTCCCACGCCAAGCGCGCCAGCTAGCGCGCCCATGGTAGTGCCAATTGCCAACTTAGGTACAGCGACCGCGCCAGCGCAAGCTAAGGTGACTAAGTGCAAAGATCGCTACCACACGAGCCGCGCAATGCAGGATACGACCACTAGCGCTAGTGCAACAGCTGGACTCTTCTATCGCGCACCCTCAGAAGTTGTACTTGACCAAAAGCCACCAGTTTCTATTCCCGCGCCTCGCGCGTGCGCCTTTCCCGCGCCTTCGCGCGATTTACGCGCACCTCAGCCATCAACTGCGCCAGCACGCAAAGCTATGCCAGACTTCATCACTTTAGATCACGAACTCACGCGCACGCACGCAAAGCGCAACCAGAAGCGCACTGCAAGCGCTTCCTTGCCCCCATCATCATCAGCACCATCCTCTTCACCATCATCATCAATCGCACCATCGCAAGTCAGGGATGACTCTAAACATCTATTGCACATGAACGCACCACTAAAAATACGCTCGCCTATCGCCATCGCATCGCAAGTCAGGGATGACTCTAAAAATCTATTGCACAATGATGCGCCCATTGCAGAAGTTATTATGCCATCACTCGAAACACGCACGCCTATCGCTATTCCATCGCTTAAGGAAGAAACCCCGCCAATCGCACCATCACCATCACCGCTATCGCCGTCCACATCATCAGAGGTCAGGGATGACCCTAAAAATCTATTGCACCTTAGCGCGCCTATAGAGGAGCCTTCTACCGCATCAGAGGCTCAAGTTACACCTCGCGCTGACCAGAGTTTGCCTCTGGTAATTCCAATTGTCACTAACGATCACGCGCATGTCGCGCTTTTTGCTTCTAGTGACTATCGCTTGCCAGCAAAGCATCCATGCATCACGCCGCCTAACCACCAAGTAGAGCATGTCTCAGGCAACCCTGGCGCGTCTCAGGCGCACCATATTGCGCCTGAGGACGCGCAATGCGCGCGCCTAGAGGTATTGTATATTTACCCCCGTCTCATTTCGTGCTTTTTGTCTCTTTCATGTTTAAAGCTCTTAAGGAGCTATATGACCATTCCAAACACTTTAATTTCATCCTTGCACTACCCCTTGTTCACGCGCCATGATCACGCGCATCGCGCAATACGCGCGCGCGTTCCCGCGCCTCGCACATTCATAATTTTAGTAGAGTTTTCACACTATCGCATTTCTATCGTTTCTCCCCTTTTAAATCACATTTCTGTCATTCAACACAAAGTATATTCCAATCAGCCATCCAGGCGCGACTTAGGCGCGCGCCTGACACATACATATGCGCCTAACTCCCCTATCATCATCTTTAACTTTGCACTTCCCACATTTATTCGCATTCTTCGCGCTTTTGCTTACCATGTCAATTTTGTTCCTGCGCGCCCTGATGCGCACTATTCTCTTTCACCTATGTGCCTATTGCGCCTTGATATACCACCCTTACAGCCCATTCGCGCAACATTTGCACCTAATTCTTCACTATATACATTTCTCGCTAACACATTTGCAGGAAAATGGCCGTTCCTCGCGTGTTCAGCCAATATAATCAAATTCGCGCGAAATCGTCCCAAGGCGCGCACATCGCGCGCATCCTATCACCTTGTAGGGCGCCTCTACACCCCTCACAGCGCCTCCCATTGGCGCGCCTTTAACCTGCAGCGCGTTGTGCAGGAATTCATTCTGCCAGTTACTAGCCCGCCTCAGAGTCGCAACCAAAGAGGCTTGATGAAGAGGAACCATGCGACACTCATGCACGTTCTCGCGCCTCGCGCGCGCGCTGTTCCCACGCCTTCGCGCAGTTCACGCGCACCAGCCTTGCACATTCCAACCCTACCTTGGGTAAAGCGTCAGCTCGCAAGAGACGCGAAGTGCGCTAGTCATGCGCACTCGCACGCGCTCAAGGAGGAGGAACCAAGCACGCAAAGTGCGCCAGCCTTGCGCCTTCTGACCCTCGCCTACACCATGTACATCACGCGCTTCGAGCGCTTTAGCTGCGCACATCAAAGAAAAACATAGAACAACGCTGTTTCATAGGATACTGTTCGTTTTACCCTGGGTTTCGTCCAGCGCTCCTTCAATTTTGATTTCTCTCATTATAACGCTGTCCAAAGGACTAATAACACACTGATATATATGCATATAGGAATCGCCTAGAAGAACATAGAAGAAAACAACAAAACAACCTTAGATTGTGCCCGCCTAGCTCAATAGGATATTCTTTTCTCTTCGCACGCATGACGCGGCACCATGCTCTTTTTACTTAGAATGCGCACATATGCGCGCAATATTCCCGCGCCCATGTGCCTCGCACGCGCGCGCTTCCTGCGCCTTACTCATAGGAAGGTGTAGATGTCAACAGCCGCACGAAGAAGACAAGTCGGATGGGACATCCGCAAAAGTTTACCCTTTTCTTTTCGCATTTTCACATATAGTTTTACTCACAATGTTCAAAACTTTAGCATCTAATATTTAGCGCGCCTAGCAGGACTTGGTCTGGACATGGATTGGATCGCTCTTGGACCACGCGCGCCACTTTGCATCACACCCACGCACGCATATTGGACTCCAAGATCATCACGCAACAGCTCATGCTGTCCCCACAGAATACAACAAATGCGACACCCACGCGCGTTCTCGCGCCTTATGCGCGCGCACTTTCCCGCGCTCCATACCATACGCACACATCTCACCCATGCTTCGCGCACCACATCCATATCACTCTCGCATCATCACGTCACGCCCATGGCACATTGTTCACACCAGAGTCACCCTTGCAATTCGCCATGCTATGCTGCATTCCCGCGCTTGAAGCACATATGCGCGCGCACTTTCACGCACCTTCGCGCCTCGCGCACACCTGCGCTTCCCCGTGCTTCACACATCCTATGCTCGCGCATTCATCGCCCAACAACCAAAGCATCGTACAGGCATCGCACTCGCATACTATCACGCAAAATCCTCACCATGCGCGCGCTGAGTGGGGACACTCAGAATTTAAGTCCCTGGGAGATGTAGAGAATCATGCCTCTCATAGCGTGATATGGCAGTTTCCACTAGGGAGTATACAGCACCAACTTGCAGCACCACTCTGTGTACTGTCTGCAGCAATTCCTATATGAGGCGCAGCTTTCCCGCGCAATGCGCGCCATGCGCGCACCATTCCCGCGCTTCGCGATGTATACGCACGCGCGCGCGTTCCCGCACTTGCACGCCCTATGGCGCCAGCCATCCAGAAGCATCCATCCACTGTCCACCAAGCTCCCTAGTGCGTATATTTCCATTTCCTTTATTAGCATAGTTCCACCTTTATTTTTATCATGGATTCTCACTCATATATATCTTTACATACCTACTCGGTAGCGCTTCGGCTCCGCATGACCGCGCTTAGGCGCGCTATATAAGCGCCAGCAGTACATACTATTACTGACTTACTTTTCCTACCTTTCACTTTACTTTTCCCTTTAAAAACTTACTAGTTAGCACCCACTATTTACTTAGCAGAACATAGTAGAAGTCTATTTGTCTATACTTCGCATCTCCCTTCTCTTATCTTGCATTATATTATCACTTGAGTCTAGTCTTTATCATTTTCCACATACGCGCGCGTGCTTTCCCGCGCTTCGCGCAGTACGCGCGCGCATTCCCGCGCCTTCTCGCCTGGCGCGCGCCTGCGCTTTCTCGCGCTTCGCATTGGCCAGCCAGTAGCACCGCCAGCGCCAACCACTAGACCTTCGCTGCACTCGCTTCCCCTTTAGGGTCGAACGCACTTGTCTCCTCAAGTAACGCAGGCTAGGCAACGCACGACCTACAACTTTTTAGACACAGTCAGGAGCATCATTTGTTCCTCTCAGTGTTGTTGTTTCTACACCGGCTCAGTTTGCAAGAGAAGGACTCAGCTAAACGGAAAAAGATTACGGACCTTGAGCTATCATCTGAAGAGTGGACCCGTGTTCAACGTCTGCTCTCAATCCTTGGTGTATGTATTTTTATCTTACAACTCGAGTCGTGGCTCACGTCGAAACTACAGTTTGCCGAGTTGTCGCAGCAGTCCTTCTCATCTGAACAAGGACCAATGCTTCACTTAGCATTGCCTGCATTGGAGTCATTGCATAGCGCATGGTCTTCACGTTCTGGACGTATCAAGTATCTTGATTTTGCGGAGGGCCTCGATGCTGGTATTGAGAAGATTGCGAAGTATTATGAGAAGTCGAGTAGTTCTGACGCCCATATTATGGCGATGCGTGCGTTGTTCTTTCATGTACATATTACTCCCACTGACTTTCCAATGACAGTTCTCGATCCGTCACAAAAGGAGACCCATCTTCGCAAGTATTGGGGTGAGGAATTGCTTGTCGAAGCACGCAGACATGCAGAGGAGATGGTAAGTACAATTCCAAAGCTCTCGTCACAACACACTCACTAATGGTACATCTAGTACAAAGAACGGTATCTCGAAATGTACAGCAACGATCCCGACTCTAGGAATGGTGTCGAAGTCAAGGTCAGGAAGACAGGGAATCGCAAACTCGATGCTCTGCTGCAAGAGCTCTCTGACGGCGAGGATGACAGTGACTCGATGCTGCAGCCCACCCTAATCTCTCGCACGAGTTCCACAAATTCTGTTACTCCCTCCGAAGCTGCGAATGAGCCGTGGCGGCACAATTTTCACGCTTACCTCAACTCCAAGGACCACCTTGGAGATATGACTATTGTGCAGTGGTGGGGCATCAACGCACCTCGATACCCAGTCTGGGCGTCACTCGCGCGTGACTTCCTTTCCATTATGGCCACATCTGTGTCCAGTGAACGTGCATTCTCATCTGCTGGTATTACTATCTCCAAGCGCCGAAATCGTCTCAAACACGACATCGTCGAAGCACTGCAGTGCTTGAAATGCATGATCAAACACGATCTCCTGTTTCGCAAGGACCCATCTGTTGCAACCGAGTTCGTAGATGATGCATTGTCCGAAGATAAGACTCCTGCTGCTCTCAACGAAGATGATGGGTGGGATGATGTTGCCGAGGATTTAGGTGAGAATGAGGAGCTGTTAGAATCAGATGACGAAGATGTTTTTATTCAAATGTTAGATGAAATTTGATTTACTTGCTACGTTTTTTGTATCACAAGGCCCTAGGCCCAAGCCGAGCCAAGCCCCAGCCGAGCCTGAGCCCTACCATAGGGCCTGGCCTTGGTTTGAAGTAAGCCCCAGCCCTCCAAGGCCGAGCCGTGGCCCCGGCTTTTGAGCCGAGCCGGGCCTTGAACATCACTAGTGCGGAGACTGGTGCCAGACCAGTGTCCACACAGGCCTACCTCTATGGGCCCCCGGTCAGTTCAAATCACTAACAAATCATCGAGGAAGCAAGAAGTGCGCTGCAACTGCTTCCAAAAAGCAAAAGCACGACACTCAGAAAGTCAGTGCAACAACCAAGCCTCGCTATCAATCAGATCAACACAGGTGCGTTCATTTTGGTTGGATTTAGTTGATGCTTGTGTAACATTATGTTATTTTCAGCAATGCGCATGATCAGTGTTCTGATACACGTCCTCTTAGATACGACATTGTGTGTCCAGGCATTCCCATCAACTTGCGACTGTCACTCCTTCCAAGGAGACCATTTTCCCCTACCAACGCCCAGATGGTAAGCATATCATTTGTTGTCCGTTCATTTTGTTTCTGACACTACAATTAAATCTACAGGCATCCCTGCTGTTGTTTCGCTCGAGGCATGTAATTTACTTGCGGCATCCGATGGAGATCGTGTCTCTATCTGTCCCCTCTGCGAATCGAGGGTGGTCAACATGCGTAATCACATCGGTCAGCACATCCTGCGTGCATTGAGTAACACGCCAGAAGAGGTTGCTTTGAAAGAACCGGTACATTTTGTTAAATTGCATTTTTATTTTACACTTATGACTATCTACAAGGTTGGCAACACACTTCCATGCGGCTTTTGTGGGCGTTCCGGACGACCAGAGTGTGCTATCACTATCACTGTGCCTGCAAAAGCCGCAACGACTTGGGACACCAAGTGCGCGTACCAGCACCAATTCCGATACACGTCCGCCGATGTCGGTTCGAAGAATCAACCGTGCCGCAACCTACCATTGAAGTGTGAACTCTGTCACCCTGTTCTCCCTCCAGCACCTGGCAAGACAACAAGAAAGACACCTATTGTCCCAGTCAGTGCTGTTTGGCGCTACAATATGCATGAGCACATTTTACAGGAGCACGAGGAATATGTGGTACCGGGACAGAGAGATGCTGGTTTAGCGCTGCCTGCGAATGTTTGGAAGGAGATGAGACTCACGGACTTGGAGCAGACCGCTTCACGCATCCCAAAGACGTGTTGGCAGCCTTCCTATACTCCCCCGGTCGAGATTGGGAAGGAGAACATACCTCTGTTGATTTCCCGCGGTTCAAAACGCTCTGCCGCACCCCAGGCAGGTCCATCTCGTCCTTCAAAGAAGGCTCGAACAACTATTCCAGCGGCTCTTTCTGCACTCGGTGCTTGAGTTATTACTTGACGGCGGACTTATGCCAGTCGTCTACGTACTTCATTCATTGTATTGCTGCAACTTGTACATTTTGCTCTGCGATTGTTCAGTCGATTCGTTTTTTCAAACGACTACCTAATATGGATAAATTGCGTGATCGGTTACGCTGTCACGGTAGGCGTAGGGGGTACCCAAGTTCTGACAGGTCAGTGTGCTGAACTCTAGTTTTGCACGCCTCTTGACTTTTACTGTCTCTTTTTGCATTCTGAATTCAATCTTTTCCAAGCTTGTCTCTGTTGGTTTTGCATAACAAAATCACATTGCTGACCACCTTTGCAGCGTATGTATATTAGGTCTGTGGCGACTTGAAGCTCGACTTGTTTGCTCATTCTAACTGTTGTTCCAGGTCTCAGATCTCAATCACGTTCCTCGTCGCTCATAATATCGTCCATCGCATTCTACTATCCCTTCTGACATGCTCTGGCAATCCCTCGCTGGTGTTTCCACTTTGTTGCCCGTCCTTTTAGCAGTTTATATTGTTTCTACTATGAAATACACTGAAATCTATGTCTCACCTTACTATGTGCCAAGTGAATGGTACGACTCAACGATAAAAGTACAGGAGTAGCAAGCCTCACAGGATGCGCATGTTCCTTTCAGACTTGGTGTGCTACTTTCGCTCTTGACGTTGCACCTCTTTAGCATGTACAGACTCTCGCGCTAACATTTTCAAGTCGGCCATTGTTCTCAACGCTTTGTATAATCACACGTCTATCGTGCAAAACATATAAATGCCATGTAAATACACGCGTGATAAGACCTGGACCACCCACCTCTTCTCCTACCCCCGTCTTTTCATACTCCTCACTCATCACTGCACCTACCACGAGGCACATCCTTGATCTTCGTTTTCCTTCATCGCACCAGCATGTCTGATGACTTGAAGGCGAGTCACTGCATATCACTATACCTGTTTCGTGATCCTTATGCTCAACAATCATCAGCGCAAAAAATATGAATGTTCCCTCCTCGTGTACACCCGCCGAAATTTACCTATGCGTCAGTGTCGACTCGAGAAGACGCCGAGATCAGTCATTCGGGTCATACCATCCCATGAATATCTCACTAGGGTAGGACGAGATCATGACCTTGTGGTGTCCACGGATACTTTCGGATGCATCCGTCTTGGTGCTTACACCCGTTTCAGCACCGAGGGCCAATCCACAAACGAGGCGTTCTGACCAAGCTCATCGTGCTAGATGATCTTGGGGCCATACAACCGTGTGGTCACTCGAGTAGTGGGTGTCGGAATGTTCAACTAGATGGTAAGGAAATGGTTTCAACTCAGTGATTCCATTGACAGAGTCATCAATGTGATTTATACGTGCGAACAAGCGCATCGACACCACATTCGGCATGTTGTCACTTCGCATGCGACTCGCGCCATGAAACAATCGTATACCTCCCCATCCCATATTTGTTGTCCATCGGTAATTTCTGATCAAGGTGAGTTTCGCTCCACGTCGGTTCCCACTTATACTCAGCCATCATGCCTGCAGTATTTGAAATTTGAGTGCTTGTTTCTATACACGCAAGTTCGACAGACGTGCCGACTCAGACACGCAATAGACAATACGCCTGACACGTACATTTGCATTGCACCCATGTGAGTGCTACTTATTTAACATTTAACATTTCTTGTAAACCGGTTTTGCATACAGGTCCGATTCCACATAGTATTTGCTCTGTATACAATGCGCCGTGAGTCAAGATGATGGGATTTGATACGAAACAAGTATCACTAACCATTAGGGCTTGGTTCCAGAGAGTCCTTGCCTACAACGAAGCTTACGCGTGCCCTGCTTACTTTGCAGTAGGTTCGGCGTGCAGGTACTATTGCACGGTAAGTGCGAAAAATTCAATGCGAAACAAAACTTACGCGGGCATCCAGTTGTAAAGCGTTGGGTGTCGCCTAGCCCGTATGTCACCATCTAGTTTCATCATCCACAATATAATGCATTGATGCAAAAGACAGATGTTGAGCATTACCGAATAAGTTATGCTAGACGACAAGACAAGGATAGCGAGTAGAGAGGGCATCGAACGCGGGAGTTCCCTTTCACATTGGCTTTGGAGGACGTGGCCACTGACTGCGGAGCTCTTTGATTTTGGTGCTGCATGCAGGCGGACCAATGTTCGGCGGGAGCACAGACGACACTTTGATAGGTCCCGCTTGGCGTGTCTCCCAAGCTAATCTCACAATGTACAGAGCTACACTCACCCCTTCGAATCTATTTGTTTGAAATACTGACAGCCTTTCTGATATCCAGCTACAATTTCTGCACGCGCATCAGCCACAAGATGTCCCAGAAAGTCAGTCAGCAGTGAAAGGCGCATCAGTGAATGCGTCTATTACAAGAAAAATCCACTACTTCGTTATAACGTTAATGGGAGGTAAGTTTGAGGGCGAGTCGAGGAGGTGCCGAGCACTTCACAAGTATGCGTACGTTTTGGATCATCAGTGCTTACGTAACCATAGGAAATGCATATCGAATACTGGCTATATCTTGCCTGAAATCGTCGCGTCAAAGTAGGCCTGAGCATGGACAAGACACAATACTAAGTGCATGCTTCATGGGCAAATTCGCTCTAATTATGGAGCCAAAGCAAGCAGTGCGCATACGGGCCACAAGTCGAAGCAGCCAGCCGGTATTTGCTGATGACTTGACTCGGTTTCTAACTGACATTGATTACATCGGTGGTGGTTGGTCGAGGTTCAATGAGGCAGAAGGGGTGAAGCTTGAAGCTTGAAGGCGCGGGTGGGCTTGACTAGCCTAACTCCCACTACTATCTAAGTACCTAAGTAACAAACGAAGTTGCGAGACTCGAGTACACAAAAACTTTGATGAACATTCTAGTCGAAAAAAAAACACGGCAGAGTATACGAAAACAAGATAACTAGAGCGCAAGAACATGTATCAGTGTCATTTGAAATTGTACGACAGAATGAAAGAGGATCGCAGATCAACAAAATGAGAATATATACCAGACGACAGCAATACGACGTAGGACTACACACCAATATGGACAAAAACCATCCTCTGCTCGAGCGGAACTTTCGTCTTCACAGCGTGCGTGGCACAGTTCAGTGCCCAGGCCGCCCTCGTGCAGTCCATGACGCCACCTTTCTTCAAATCTCCAAACATATACCCGTAAAAAGCTTCGACGACGTGTTTCGCGACGGCATCGTCGACCTCCCACAGCGTGCCAACGACGCTCTTGAAACCGGAAAACTGAATACCAGCTGCCAGGTGGATCACTTCGTCGGGCGTCTCCTCATCGCCCACAGCAGTATGACAAGCCGATAAGAACGCGAACTCGGCCTGCGGAATATGTCTCTCTATGATATCGAGCAGTGTCAGATGTTCGTCTCTCATGACAAAATGCGAATCGTAAGGCTGCGTAGGGTCCTGCTTGCCATGACAAGCGAGGTGCACCCAGGTGTTCTGCTGCAAGGCTGAGAGTGCACCTGCTCGTGTGGCTGCGTCGCCAGATATAGTGGTGCGGTTGACCGTTGCAGGGACGAGCTTATGAACAAGCTCGAGCTCGCTATCTACAGCCAACAGCGCCTTGCCTTTCCCTGCACCTGGTTGACCCTGTCCAATCGCCACAAAGGACGGAGGGACGCGCTTCTTCATCAACTGTCTAGATCTGATCAGAGCAGAAAGTGTCGGCGTGTAAGAGCAAATGTAGAGATCCTCGAGGCATGGCTCCTTGCCAGAACGATCCGGCTTTGTTTGAAACGGGTGAGCTGCATGGAGAGGAATGGACGTGAAAGCTGCAGTGGGACACAGCCAGATTCGAGAGCGGCGCTGTAGTTTGAGGACGTGCTCGAGTACGTCGACGATGGGTAGCATGATCTGGTCCCATATTATCCGCGAGAGCACTATGAGATCCGTCCTCGACTCCCTTGGGTTCATCCGAGATGAATCTCGTATTGCCCTGGCGAAGCGATCTTTGAGAATCTTGAGATCTGCGAGAGCGATGGACGGCAAAGGAACATGATGGGGGTCTCCTGACGTCGGGACGATGATGGCGCTGCATGAGTATTGACTTGCAATGAGGATGATGACCGGGCCTTGGCGCGCTGCGGCTTGCAGATCTTCATATGAAGGTGGAAGCAGAAACCGCGAGAACGCTGGAAGATCGCGTATCTCAGCTACCGCTGTTTCCCATTGCCTTGTAAGTCTCCTATACTCTGATGCTGCCCGATCAGCGGCAGCTCTGTCGATGATGGTTGCAGAACTCTGGGCTGCATTAGAAATGAGTTTGCTCAGCTCTAAATAATTGCGCGCCAGTGTCGGATTTGCTGACTCGAGGTCTTCAACTGGAGTCCTGAGTCGAGATGCCAGCGACCATTGCTGACCACGACCCTGCTCCGCGAGCTCAACTGCTCGTCGTAGATTGACATGACGTATAGCACATGAGGCTGCATCTACGGGAAGTGATCTGGCATAATAGAAGGCAACGGCAGCTTCGCGTCGTGAAATTGTCGATGATCGCGTTGCCAAGTGACCGTCAAAAAGGTTAAAAAATATTGTGTAGGCCTCCAGCCCAGATGCATGGTTGTGCTCCTCTGCTGCAGCAACCCAGTACCACACTGTCTTAATACGTTCCGGAAAGCCTTGTGCGGCATGTCCTGATGCTAGTCTGGAGTTCTCTACAGCGAGTGACAAATCAGCAGGGTCATGTAGAATCCGGTAACGAGACAAATAGGCTTTCTGCAGCCGCATGTAGCTGAAATACCTGTCCGGGTGTAATGAAGATAGAGCCGCCAATGATTGTTGGCAAAGAGTAATGGCCTCCTCAACATCTTCATTCTTCTGATTTTGCATGAAACGAGAGCAGAGCACCGAGCTCAAATTGCGAAGAGTTTTATGGCGCTTTGGATGGCCAAGCCACTCTAACTGAAGGCATTCGCGATACAAATCGATGGCCTCGTTAAGATCCTCTCTAACATGCGATTTGTCATATCTGGTGTCGAGCGCGAGGGCAAGGTTGTTAAGCGTGGTGTCGCGACATGGATGCCCAGGTGGGCACAACGTCAGTGCCTCGCGATAGAGGCTGATAGCTCGGGTGATGTCATCAATGTCACCGCGTTCGTTGAAACGGTCGATGAGGGTACCCCCTAGGTTGCCCAATGAGTGATCACGATATGTGTGCCCAACAGGGCGCAGGCGCAGTGCTTCTTCGTGTAAAGAGATGGCCTCATCGAGGTCATTAGGTTTGCCTTGGTGATCGAAACGCGACGTGAGTGAGTCAGCCAAGTTGTTCAGGTAGGCATCACGGTCAGCATGTCCCCCGGGGCACAGAGACACGGCTTCACGATAAAGTTGTATGCTCATGTCAAGATCATCGATGGTGCCGTGCTGATCAAAGCGTGCCTCAACTGCTTGTGCAAGCCTGTCGAGGGCTCTGGGACGGTGTTTATGGCCCAGAGGACAGAGATCAAGAACGATTCCTCGAAGGTGGATGCCTTCATCGGATGCGTCTATGGGAAGATTGTTGCATTCGCCAATCACATAATCGACACCATTTTCCCCTGCTGCGATGCTACGAAGGTAGGTGCCCTCTGGACAGAGTGGCAGCAGTTCATGGTAGAGTTGGGCGGCTTCGCGGATGTCACCAACAGTACCTTTCTTGTCGTGACGCCAATTCAGCGCTTCGGTAAGATTATATAGAGATAAGGGATGATCAGGATGGGACTGCGGACGCAATGCAAGGGCGCCGCGGAAGAGGGAAGTGGGGGCAACAATGTCTTCAAAATCATTTTCAATGTAGCCTGCAAGGCGGGCGCACGCGAGGTTGGTGAGAGCAGTAGCATGGCCTGGATGGCTGACCGGACACTGGTCCAGAACCGACTGAAAATGCTCTATAGCGTCGTTCAGGTGAGAGACTGTCTCGCTCGTCACGTATGCGGCGAATTGTGCGTGGCCCGCATCTGTGTCTCGAGCAATCTCGCAGTCGACGCATGACTGCAGTTTGCATTCTGTCAGCAAAAGTTAACAGGACAGATACCAGCGTCACTCACATCGAACAGTGCGTCATCCTGATCGTCGCAAGCATGTACAATGGCGGCCTTCAGCTTTAGGGAAGGGTGAACACCACGCACGGTTGGGAAGGATATATCTACAGGACGTTAGTGTATGTGCATGGATAAGAAGCGAATCACTCACCGAATGGCTCATGTCCATGATCGAGTACCTCATCCCACGATATCTGAAGTTCGCCGATGAGCTCTCCACTGCCTAGCGTTCGACCAAGCTCAAAGGACGCCCTGATCTCCACTGACAACGCGGGTAAGGAGTGTGATGATCTATGAACCGAAGATCAGTTCTCGCATCGGGTCAGAAAGTCTGCATGAACTTTACAGAGTGACAGAATTCCCCCACACTACAGATTCATCAGACGATAAGACACTGATGGTTGATTTCCAGCGCCTCCTAGAGTCGACATTGATGGATATGTAGATGCCAGAAGGAATACGTTTGGAAGGGACTTGAAGGTTCTTTCCGCTGATGACTGTAGATATTGTGTAAGGATGATAACAAATACGAAGGTAGTTCGGAGGGACTCGCCTTCAAGTCTGATATATCGGCTTTCTGAGCTACCAGGCATGATGGTGTGATGGAGCAAATTGATGAGGATTGAAGATGGGCTGAGTGGTGTGGACCGAATCAGTGAGAAAGTAAGACGAGGGTAAGGATATAGTATGTGGATAGAGTTGAGCTGAGAAGGTTGAGGGTTCAGGTCATGCTACACGTGTATTTCCGTATTGTCGAAGGTCGTTCGGCACGATATAGACGCTGGTATGATTGCACTAAGCGCTGGGAATGGAGGTCACCGGGATTGGCGGAAGAATCTAGAGTAGACAATGTCACCACCAGTCTTGAGCGAAAGTGGACAGCCAAGGTCGAGCGAGTCTCATAGTAATTGGACTTGTATCATACTACTCATCAGCACACCGAGGCAAGATGTAGAATCCAGTGTATTTTTTCGTATGGTAATGCGAACAATGTTAAAACCACTGAAGATGGCACGCTAAGAAGAACTGACTCGTCCGATTGAGCTGATAGCGGGTGGGAGGGTGATCTTGTCTGGACAGAGGAATGAGAAAAGAATGTCGACTTGGATGCAACCAACTGTATACTTTTTCGGTGAAGGACGATTGATGAATGTGACCGCTGCCGGATTCCCACAAACAAGTACTGTGGGAGAGAAATACTCATTGGCACCTGTAGGGAAGCCTTGAAGGTGATACTAGTGATGGCATTTTGGCCGAGGACTTGTGGGGGAACCTAACTGCACTTCTGGGTCATCCTCGGATAAGGTTAGCTAGAGTCTAGAATTCCTTCACCAATTCAAATTTCTATTTTAGTACAACTCCCGTGACCGTGTCGCTCATGTAACGCCACTGCCACTCAAATCTAACGTTTGCCACCTCATAGGTGTGTAGCGACTTGCAGCTCGACTCTTTGCTCATTCTAACTGTTGTTCCAGGTCTCAATATTCAATCATATTCCTCGTCATTTATAACATCGTCCGTTGTATTCAATTTCTGCTATCCCTCATGCAGTCTCTATTGCAATTGGATACTCTCCTGACAGTCCACAGCCAGCAAACGTTCTGGAAGGTATGGTGCGTTTTCAAGCAACACTTCTGCATCACTCTCGTTTACCTTTACCATTTGTAGGATATCCTCCTGAGAGGGGCCCTGCGCACGGGGAAAAGGACGGTTGCTCATGCCATCTGCAACATGCTCAAGCGCCCGATGTTTGACGTTCGGCGAATGACATCCCATACCTTGCCGATGTGCAACCTTGGGCTGCCAAACTAGCATCGGTAAGTACCATCCGCAGCATCTCTGACGATGGCTGAGCTTGCGATCAAGTGGAATGCGTTGGTGGTTGTAGACCGTGGGGATGTAAGTACCACCTTTCAAAGTGTTCGTTATATTCCTTAGACACCTAGCACAGTATTTCATGCCAATAACGTAGTCTAGTAGCCGAATGGTGCATGAAAAAAAAAATAACTGACCCATATTTTTGACCCATATTTTGAACAATGTAGAGCAAAATCGGTTCGGTTCGGTATTGGGGAGTTAGGGGCTCATGCGCCGTTACGATTCAGTAGTCTATGCACACGGACTCGGCCAAAAGGAAGTCGGACTCGGGCGGGGATCCTGTCTTCGATTGGAGGGAGACGCGAAACAATGTTAACAACTACACATTCAGCGTATTCAAATCCCAGATCCTGTGTCTACGCATAGCCTCAGGACGGAGAGCCACCATAAACCATCCTCTAACATCTTCTCCTTCGAAGTTCCAGACTGGTTTCAAAAATATATATTCTGTATGTCCTGTAGGCAGGTACATTAATGTAGAATCAATGATAGTGATGTTTGTGTTGAACATACCAATGCCTCCTTACTCCTTACTCTCGATGGCCTCCCTGACATACTTGCAAGCGGAACATGACCCTGTCTGGTATTTCACCCACGTGTCGTGGGTGATATTCTGTGTCACGCCTCCCCTCGTAGTAGCTGTCCCTCTTCCCTCGCAAGTTTCGGAACATTTGGGGCAGTAACCAATTCTCGCGGCTCTCTTCGTCGAATTACCGCATTGGCAGTGATGCAAGCAGGGGAAGGGCGGCATGGTATATGTGATTGAGTGACTGCGATGTGACTTCGCGTGAGGGTGTTATATAAAAATGGCTCAGTAAAGCGGAACAGTGCCAGAGAGATGTAGTACAGTCCCAACAGTGGCTGTATTTAAAGGGGTAGCGGGCTTAATTGCGTTGTATGAACCGTGGAAGGTGAGCAAACTTCTCGCATCATTCCTATCAAAAATATCTCACTGTTTGTCGTCGCAGCAAAATGTCGCCGAGAGGGCAGGCCCTGTCCTGCCGCGCATTACTCCCACTGTCACTGTGTTGCCACCGGACGCATGTGTTCTTGTAGCAATCACGTACTTTTGGAAGCGCCTGGAACAGCAGTAACTTAAAGCCCGATCATCCGGATCAGGTACCTAAAATACGAGGTGGCCCAGAGGACCAGGGGGGACCAAGGAACTTGTGATGCCACTAAGGGGCAGCAACATTAATAAGACTTGATTCATGCATCGTATCAGGGACAAAAGGGGGAACCTGTGATAAGTATTAGCAAGAGGCGTGCAATGAACCTCAGGGAACTCTGATGATTCCGAACTGATATGCGGCATAAATTAAGCTTAAGAATTGAAGATGACGCGTCACGCGTCACCGACCGACGTGTTGACGTGTTGTTTGGTTGCTTACATAATTTTAACTCCTCTGGTACCTTCTTGGCACATGGCTCACCTCAAGTTGAAACTATCGGTAGTCCAATACACGTGCATGTAGCATGATCATACGAAGTACCAATGCACTTTACAAATCGCTCAGATACCTAATCTTTGGGGAAAACATACATCTACAGTATTTCTATCGTCCTGACGTTCATCAGGTCTCGATCAGAAGCCACGTCTTCGACCTGTGCAATGATATCACGATCTGACGCGACCCTCTTGTATTCTCCGCCGCGCTGCCGCGCTAGCAAAAATGCGCCAAAGGCTGCCCAAGGCGAACAAGTAATCGCAATGCTCGCAATTCTAAATCATCCACCTCCTGTTTTACAAGAGAACGGCCAGGTGAGTTGTCTGACGGAGAAGAAGGCGGCGTTAAATATCCCCTTCGCTTTCTGTATCGTCTTGCAAATCTGTAAAGTCTGGTAGTTCGAGGAGAGACCGATCCCAGG
>JABBWF010000442.1:0-24759 GCA_016647645.1 Suillus variegatus
ATCGAAGATAACCTGTTATTTTACAAGAATTGTGCTTACATTCCACCCAACCATTGTCTTATTATCTTATGACGACATCATGATCATGCCATGGCAGGACACCCTGGTCGTTTTAAAACTGAAGAGCTTGTCAAACGCGAAGCATGGTAACCAGGAATGGGAGCCTTTATTAGGAAATATGTAGACAGCTGTGCTGTATGCCAACAGATGAAATTTGGCACACACCCGGTCACTCCTCCACTTATGGCTATTCCCTTGTCTGCCACTCACCCCTTTTCGCAGATATCCATCGATCTTATCACGGATCTTCCCCCATCATCCGGTTTCAACTCAGTCATGGTCATGGTAGACCATGGGCTTAGTAAGGGGGTGATCATTACTCCTTGTCACAAAACTATCTCTTCAGAAGGTGTAGCAAAACTATTCCTGAAACATGTATTCAAACGATTTGGCCTTCATGACAGAGTAATTTCTGACCGAGGACCTCAATTCCTTTCCAAATTCTCTCTTGAATTAGCACGCCTCCTTGACTATTCTATTGCTCCATCCACTGCATATCATCCCCAGACCGATGGTCAAACCGAACGACTCAATCAAGAACTAGAAATATATCTAAGGATTTATTGCCAAAATAATCCTGCTGACTGGGTAGAACATCTCCCCATGGCCAAATTCGTCCACAATCATCAAAAACACGGCACTAAAGATGCTTCTCCCTTTTACATCATGATGGGATATGAGCCAAAGGCGATTCCCCATATTATCGCAGAATCAGAAGTCCCTGCCACAGAAGAACAAGTCAAGCTTCTCCAAAAGATAAGAGAAGAAGCAATCGCTTGTCATAACATTGCCATGCAACGAATGACGGAAAGATCCTTTGGACGAAAATACCAACCGTGGAAAATAGGAGATAAGGTATGGTTATCCACTACCGATCTTAGACTAAAACTCCCATCATGGAAATTGGCACCAAAGTGATATGGACCGTTCCCTATCTCTGCAGTATTATCCCCAATCACTTTTACACTCCAACTACCACCACAATGGAAGATACATCCCATGTTCCATGCTTCTCAGTTATCTTCCTATAGCAAAAATGATGTTCACGGTCCGAACTTCCTGGAACCACCGCCTGACATTCTAGAAGAAGAAGAAGAATATGAGATAGAAGCAATCCTTGCTCATAAAGGGAGTGGAAAGCATCGTCATTATCTAGTGTCCTGGAAAGGGTATTCTTCTGCGAGCAACAAGTGGATCCCCAAAGAAAACCTGGGAAATGCCAAGGAAACCCTTTCGGCTTATAAAAGCAGAAACTCCCTCTAGAATCGATAACTACATTGACAACATATATTTCACTCCACTTTCAACTTCTCAACCAGAATGCCTTTCCCAGTCTCCTACACTCTCCCATATGAATCTTCCTTCGCAACTACCGACTTCTCCAGTGACAAAGAAAGATTTGAATCCTTCATCTCCAATGCCGAAGACCTTACCCTTATCGAAGCAGCAATCCTCTGCCCCCAACATGCCATCAAAATCAACAGAGTCCTCATCCAACGAAATGCCTTCTCCATCAACCTCATCGTCAACGTTATTCATGCCACCGACCTCATTGAAAGACTTACTCGCCAAATTGAAAAGCCTAGCATCCAGCATGGCATCATGCACCTTCAGAAGCATATTTGTGCTTATGCTCTGCATCTTATCCCTGATGAAGTTCAATCCAACATTCAGACGGTTATTCACGTCATTGCTGAGCAAACCGCTGGAATCGCTCATTGTTAAGATTGTCCTCAAGGGGTTAATCCGAAGGGCTTGGCTTCAGCTCGTGCACTGCACCCCTTACCTGAGTACGTGCCCCTAACTTCCGAAGGCTAATGGACAATGTCCGAAGGGCGTCGGGCGATGTCCGGAAGTATCGGATGATGTCTGGAGTCCGATGTCCGATGTGCGGGAATTCCGGCGGACATTTGGGAACAGGTGATAAGACTAATCCGGACGATGTCCGAACTAGAAAGGAAACAGCAGAGGACTACCAAAGGTAGAGGCGGAGGTGATAAGTCTATCGGGGTCAACCCTAAGACTAGCAGAGGTCGACGAGAGAATAACTCAAGTTGGACAGAGGAGAGAATGAGCAGAGTCTAAGATAATATTTGAACTAAAGATGTACATAGATTCTACAGGGTTTATATACTACGGAGGACTTAACAGAGGACAAGCCAGCACAGTCCGAAGCTATGCGAGGCTGTGGACGGAGGGTATAGAAAAGTCAAACACTAGTCTATCGGAAAATAGTAAATGAACCCGGAGATGAGAACAGAGGAAAATAAAGGCGGAAATGAAATGAGGTACAGAAAATGATATAGTCTAACTTTAGTAGGAACATACAAAGGGATAAGGCATGGGAGTTAGATGCGGGTCGGATCCAGACATAGATAGATGTCGGCTGGATCCGGACATCTGGAAATGATGTGTGTGATATGTCCGGGTCCGGAACGTGGGATATGACACTCATCCACCATCTCCACATCTCGCTGAATGAACAGCTACCACCCCTCCTCCATCCTATGATGGTGCAATACCTGTGCCTCCTCCTCATATGTCTGATGAGTTATTGGCTGCTGTTAACAGCCTCACTCAGATCACAAACTCTATGATCGCTAGCCTACAAGAAGATACACAGCTTCCTTCCCAGTCGGCTGCATCCCCAGCACCAGAAGCTACCATGCTGGTGGAAACCATTAGTCACCCTCCCAATCTCTATACCACGTTTTCCGCTACTCAGGAAGAGATCAAAGCTAATCCTAATGAGCAGTACCTTTCCCACCAAGAAGTAGTGGACCTAGCCACCACACTCCAGGCACTTCATATTCATCCCCCTATGACCATCCAAATGTCTTTATCTTCACACACTTTCAAAGACGGAATAGTACTGGTTCAGGCATTAGGAACCACCAAACCCACTAGTCATGCTGAGCTAATCGCTGAAGCAGAGAAAGTGGCAATGCTGATGGAATTGGTGTTTGTACTTACTACTAAGCAAGAAGGGAAAATCAAGGCGGATTCAACCCATAGAAGAAAGATTTGCGGTAAAGGCTACCTAGGAAAGGGAAAAAGAAAGGCTACCAGTGACAATGAAGCATTCAGCTCACGCCCCGCTCCTCCACCTCTTCGCGCTACTTCCTCCAATCCAGATGAAAACTGAGTCTGCTGTTATTGTAAAACCCTCAGACATCGCCAAGCTAATTGCCCGGACTACTATTGTCAGGTATGCAGAGAACTTTCCCCGGGACATCTTTTCCTTTACTGCTCCCAGTTCACGGGCGCGTCCCCCACTACCCTCACCTGGAAGGACGAGGGATTTTACCAAGAATTAAGCGCTTGGGAAAAGACCTTAGACAATGCCTACCTTCAGCAATGTGCTGAGGAAGAAGCCCTTTATTGGGTTGAACAGTTAAAAGGAGGAGACAATGACCTGGAGTATTCTGACGATCCTATCTATTGGGCTAATCAAGATGAGTAAAGTCGGTGACTGTACACTGAGTAAGGGGGTAATGTTACAATCACTGCTTATCTTTGTGTTGTTGTACTTATAATACACTTACCTTTCTTGGAACTGTACTTTTATTCTCACAATGGTCTTGGTCCGTGCGCACATATTGTGTCAGAGATGTTTCACAAGGATCATAATGGTCATGTGTTATAATGTACCTTTAAATTATTTTGACCTGATTTCGGTCTCATTACGATGCCTTCATAATGGTCACATGTTATAATGTACCTTGGAATTATTTTGACCTGATTTCGAGCTCATTACAATGCCCGTAGGCGGAGTTTCAATGTCATTCTGATGCGACTGATGCTTATTGATATGCCTTTAAAAATAGACCATCACCATCAACTCGCTCCTTACTCGTCTTCTACTCGTCTTCTATCGTCATCAAAACGCACCGATGCCTAAGTCAAAACAACGCACATCAGACCTCGTGACATGTGATCGATGTGGAGCAGTTGTTTGTGCATGGGGATTAGTATCCCATATGAAGTCTTGCGCAAAGAAAGAACAGGAGTGGCTGGAAGATGAGGAGTTCGCTGATATAGTTCGGAAAGCTGAAAAGAAAGGTCAGTGGTCAATTCACTCATCTGATGCGCTTAATATTTTATAGTTGATAATTGTTTTACAGAACTTAGAAGGCAGCATCGTAAAGTGCGCTGTAGCACTCGAGCTAGCGCTGAGCTCGTATTTGGCCATTTCACGCATCGTGTCAAATGCCCGTCACACAGTATTCACTTTCCGATGAAACCCGACACTTTGATTAGCAGACCCGACACTTTGACCAGCGGACCCGATGCATCGGCCGCGTCGGCCGGTGTTTTTCTCGCGCACTTGTCCTATCCATGTCCTGTCTTGTCTGCTAGCCCCACTAGGTGCGTAGTTAATTATTTCTTACATTACTCACGTCGTAGCCAGTGCTATTACATGTTTTCCCATCGTCCGCAGTGCCTCATGTTTATTTACATGTACTTCGGATCCGAAATCGTCGGCTGCTACTTTCGCCTATAGGGTTCCGGATTTCTATGTACTTATATATATATTGGTTTTCCACATAGCATATCATCATCCAAGTAGTAGGGAGATATTTCCCCGACGCTTAGTGATCAAACCCAATATTCCGTAGTTCTTAGTTGACATTGCGAAATATTACCGCTCTTTCTATCCGAAACACCCGCAGTCTTAATAATCCACATACCGCTCGCTTCACCTGACGTTCTTTTAGTAACCTGACGCCAACCCGCCAAACCCGCACCCGAAACCTGCTAAACCTGCTAAACCCGAAAACATCGGCCGACACTTTGGCATCGGACTCGTAATTATACCTTCGGATTCTATTTCCCACGCTCGGACTTTTGACAGTTCATCGATTGACTATTTACAAACTTATTCCAATAGCAAACCCCTCGGGTTGAACGCACTTGTCTTGCAAGTATAAGCAGACTAGGCTGTGCTAGACCACAACTATTATATTTTGCTAGACACTCACTTCGTGTAGTGGCCAGCAATTGTTGTATCTTTACAGCGCAATAACTTACAACATTTTGAGAATGCGCTGTCGGCTGCTACAGGTGAGCGGTTATGTTTTGATCATGTTTCTGCTCTTTTAATGTTTCTCATTGTAATATAGTGAACGCCACTGCGATCTGGGCAACAGAATCAGACATAGGTAATTCAAAACATTTTGATTGATATCATCCTTTAACTGATTTAAACACAGTGCCAGATCATCAAGGGTCATCGCCTTCATGGTACCCACCAATGGACCATGACACAACATTACCTGACTTCAACGAGCCTGATTCTGGTCCCATCGACAATGAGCCTGATCCTGGTCCCAGCGAGCCCACTCACCAGCTCGATGACATCCAAGTCGAATATCATCCCCACAGCCAACTCCCTCCCAGTGTACATCATTTCTCCGAGTTCTCCCGCAGCTGCCCAATGGAAGCTTATGTGCCCTGTAACAACTCACCATGGGAACCCTTCAGCACACGACTTGATTTTGAGATTGCAGAGATTGCTCTTGAAGCTGCGATGACAAAGGAACAGACTAATCGTCTTCTCAGTCTCGTACACCAATCTGCTAGTGGCAAAGATGCATTCACATTGCAAAATCATGACGAAGTCCGTTCCCTCTGGGATCTAGCTTTGCAATGTTATACCAGAGTAAGCATTGTCTCATGTACTACTACTAACAATATAATAAACTTATCATTAGTGCATAGTTTCAGTGTGACAATGTATCTGTTCCCTTCGAAAAAGAGGTATATGAGTTTGACATGCACTACCACCCTCTTTGGGACTGGGTGCTTGACTTGTTGCGAGGCTCATTAAAATCATAGATGCATCATGGTGTTGATACGGGGACTTAAGGGGAAATTCCCATGTCCAATTTGTTTGGTTCCGCAAGATCAACAGTCTGTTCTCAGTACCTACAAGCTACGCACAAGCCGCCAATCTGAAAACATACTTCGTACTGCAAGATCCATGCCTTCTGAGAAGGAAAAGGAGGATCATTTGAAGGCCTTCTCGCTCCGAAATGTTCAGGTATGCCCTTTCCACTTTGTTATCTATTAATACTGACAAACTCGCTGATTCAAGAACATCTTCTCGAGAATTCTTTACACAGACGTTCATCATGCTCTTTCTTTCGACCGCTTGCATACAAACGAGGAAGGATTATGGGGCGACCATCTGTGGAAGGAGACAAAATTTTGGATTTTGGATCTTGGGCGGGAAGCCACTGTCAAACTCGAGCAAAAGTATGTATTGTGACTATAATACATTAATGCTAGTGCTGACTCACTTCTCAGTTTTGACGCACTTCCACGATGGCCTAATCTGACACATTTTTCGTCTGTCATGGCAGTGGATTTCACTGATGGTACTGTTCTTGGGGATCTGTCGAAGGTTTGTCTATACATCATACACAATTTTAGGTACTAAGATAACTTAGATGATTATCTTTGCAGCACAGGATATTCTTTCTTCGTCCCACTGCAAACTGGGACACTTACTTCTTTGCTGCATTCGCTACTACATTGAGTTCGACGTCTATGCCTCATTTGAAGTCCACACAGAAGAGACAATTACAGCTGGAAGGTTGGCGCTGCAAAAGTTCTCGGAAATTATGGATGTAAGTCGCTATTTGTTCAGATGATGACTGTCTGACATTTTACTAGGAATACATCACTGAATCGCAGCCTGAAACGATGAAGAATTGGAATTTTCCAAAAAAGCATTTAATCTCGCATGTATTCGATGATATTTTGGACCCGCAACTACAGTACCAAGCCCAATGAAAAAATGCACGGCTCTCTTCGAAAAATCTACCTTCAATGCACAAATTTCAAGAATGTCGCTTCTCAGGTGAGTCACTTCTAACTATATTGTCATGTGGATTCAGCCTAATGATAGCTTTATTGTTGCAGATCCTTCACTATGATGAATGGCTTCTGACCTCGACGTCTATGCGCATCGAACTCGACGAACTCGATGAGTATAATCAAGGAGACACTCTTGACCCCGAGACCAATGAAACTCTGCCTGATGCTGGAAACCCCGAATCTAATACTGTCCATGCACATTTAGGTTCGAGGTAAGGCAATTACTCCTTTTCCGATATCATGCACTCGCATGGAACTGATAGGGCCTTCACCGACTTTCGGATGAAGCTTAACGGCTTCCTGAACAGTTTTCTACCACTAAATAATATTCCATTACCAGATGGAAGGCGCATTCACCTGCGTGCGGAGGACGTGGTATGCTAATTTCCTTCAATTCAATTGATAAGACTGATACTTTTTCACCAGGTAATAGAGTTTCGGTTTTTGCGCATTCATTATGAATCACTAGTCGACTGGCGCATGCACCGAGACTTACTTCAGTGCAACCCGAAGTTCTATGGATCACTAAGGTATGACTGTGTCTTGGTGAACACTGCAGACAAGCCGTTTTTTGCTCGCTTAGTGTATATGTTCAGCTGCTCGATTGGTAGCACTGATTTCCCTCTTGCGCTAATTCATCCTTATGATGTCAGTATCCCCAGTAGTTGTCAAAGGCGAGACAATGACCTTGGACTATGGCGTGTGCGGGCCAAACCTCACTCATCCTCTGAAATCATTTCCGTCTGGTCAATCATTCGTGGAGTTGCTCTTGCCAGCGATCCTGAAATGCCTGGCGATTACTTTGTCATCCACACTGTGGACAATGACATATTTCTTCGAATCAAGGCCCTCCAAGCTCAACCATTGTGAGGCAGGCCATCCTCAGTATCATTGGTATGTCCTGGTCCCCTCATCCTTCATCTGCAACAAGCTTTTATTGATGTTGGCCCTCTACAGATGTTCAATAACCTGTATGATACTTCTCCCATATCTCCAACAATGCATCCGCCAAATCCGTACTCCCTTCATTCGTCCTGGCGCTCAGCTCCCCTCTCCCATATCTCCAATGACACATCCACCAAATTCATACTCCCTTCATTTGTCCTGGCACTCAGCTCCCCTCTCCCATATCTCCAACGACACGGTGCCAAATTTATACTCCCTTCATTCATCCCAGCGCTCAGCTCCCCTCTCCCATATCTCCAATGACACATCTGCCAAATTTGTACTCCCTTCATTCGTCCTGGTGCTCAGCTCCCCTCTCCCATATCTCCAATGGCACATCCACCAAATTCATACTCCCTTCATTCATCCTGGCACTCAGCTCCCCTCTCCAATATCTCCAACGACACATCCGGCACTGAATTCATACTCCCTTCATTCATCCTGGCACTCCACTCCCCTCTCCCATATCTCTGCATCCTCATGAATACAAGGACATCAACTCCACGGAGACCTCATGCTGGGATCGTCTCATCCATGGCCCCTGGTGCACCAGGAGGCGCACCCATAGCAAAATCATCATTCAGCTCCAATGATATGATACCGTCCT
This sequence comes from Suillus variegatus, assembly GCA_016647645.1. Taxonomy (NCBI): domain Eukaryota; kingdom Fungi; phylum Basidiomycota; class Agaricomycetes; order Boletales; family Suillaceae; genus Suillus; species Suillus variegatus. The sequence continues at coordinate 8,495 of JABBWF010000442.1, forward strand.
CCATGCCCACTGCCATTCCATCTCCCTCCTGCTCATGGTGAATGATAATATGTGCGTCCGTATTCACTTGGAGAGGTGCAGGTCCTGGGACTGCATCTGAAACTATACCTACAGCGTGGTGTGGACGCTGCTCACACGGCTGCTCACACCTTCACTCCTGCATCCGGCCTTTCCATCGCAATTCCTCACCTTTCGTCACTTTCTCTGCCATTGCCAGCCCCTCCATGGGTGGTAGGGTGCCTATTCTTGTTCCTGCCGGATGGGATTCGCATCATGACTGTCAACGAGCTCCAGAGTCGACCTGAGAAGGCGATGACTAAAAAGAATCTCTTCCAGCAGTTGAAGGCAACAAAATTCTTCCAGACGACAAAGCTTGACTGGGTGGAAGCCGGTTTGCAGTTTTGCAGACAATATAGGCTTTTGCGCAAAGACTGTCGGGATACATTGAAGTTAATTTTCTTCTTCAGAACTTGAACTACTTGCATCTCGACTATAATATGAACTTGAAGCCAGTGAAGACACTTGCTACAAAGAAGTGCAAAAAGTCTCACCTCGGAAATGCCTTCCACTTGTGTCATGAGATTCTGCGCCTTACAAAGCTTGTCGTTTATGCCCATGTTCAGTTCTGCTTGGGCAATGTTGATGCTTTCCAGCTCGCAGATGCACTGCAGTATATCTTCGTGCATATTGGGGCATTGACTGATATGTTATTGGTTTTTACTCATCTAGCTCATGAGACAATTTCGCATGACAAAATATCTCAAGCACTTGATCTACTACCACTTTAATACTGGCCCTGTTGGCAAGGGACCTGGAAATGGCTTTTGGGCACCTGGCTGGCATGTGGGGCTTTTCTTCATGTGAGACATTGTACTGCTACTCGAACACTGGCTCAGTAACCTTCTCACGCATCAGTTCAAGGGACGCAACAGCAAGGGCATTGTGAAGACTGACAAAGCAACATGTCAAGTCTTACTACAACCTCGAGTTACGTGTGGCTGTCATGCACAACATTCTCGACATGATGCCTGAGTCCTTCAAGCAAAACAAGTCGAAAATGATTCTCCAGCATCTCTCGGAGGCGTGGCATTGTTGGAAAGCAAACTGTGATTGAGAACATTATCCTTAGGGAACTGCACAGGTATACCCCGGGGTATCTGGCGGGTTTTGAGTATCGGAGATGGTAGCTCTTTATTCTGCAACAAAAACAAAAAAAAGTTTATGCAAAATGATCCAGGATTGGCTGAGATATTGCTAGTACTTTCTTCCCATTCCGCCGTCAATGTCTGACTCTGATTCAAATTCAACATCCTTCAGTCTTGATTCAGGCTCAGACTTGGCGGATGAAGGCACCCAATGTTGTCCTGTGGCTCCACCGAGCAGTGGTGCTTCTATTGAGCACTACCAAGAGGTATGCCCTTCCTTTTGTTCATACCATATATTCCAACATACTCATTGATCTACTAGTATATTAAATATCTTCAGCTTCAACATGGGCAGCTCCAGCAGCGGAACATGTCTCTAAACGAGAGCAACAACGTTCTTGCTGCGCAACAACTGAAACGTTCATGCAAGCACTCTCAAGCATCGTCGTCTAATAGGGTACCATCAGTGTCGCAATCGGCATCTGAAACATCTGCGACACCATCTGCATCCGAATCCACTGCAACCTCTGGTACGACTCCTGACTCATCGAAGACCAGTGGTGTTGACAAGGTTATTTTGGGCTTGGCTAAGAAGTATGCATTAATTACGGAGATGTTTCTCCCAGACAAAGTCATTTTCCAAATGGACTGTCCTGACCCTCCAGTTGACTTCTCAAGTCCAGCTCATTATGCAAAGAAGTCTACAGAAAAGGCCGCACTCATCACTGAACTTTACACATCCATAGACTACACGTTGCATGCTCGGATGCGAACAAATCATTTCTTCAACCAGGTGCGTAGCCTTTTCTTCCTCAAGCCATTGATATGAACATAACTAAAACTTCAATTATTTTGGAAGTGGAATGCAACAAGCTTGCTCTTTGTTTCTCAACAGCCTGCGTTCTGTCGCAGGTGGCATCTTCAACATGCCCAACGAATTTTTTGTCTCCAAATACGACCGTAATTCTCTCCCACAGGTCACGGACTTGATTGGATGGGAAGCAGGCAAGGGCCAAGCATATGATATCTTCAAGGTGCCGATACTTTACCCTGACCATGTTGTGAATGAGAAGAAGATCTTCCAAAACTGGATAGTCATTGCAAAGGTGAGGTTTACTTGTCGACAACAGACTGGGTGCTCATTTTGTTTTGAAGGTTATCAAGGTTGCGATATGTGGGAAGATGTCATTGTATCCCAAAGTGCATGGTGGACCACCTTCCTATGCCAAGATATGGCAACTCACAAGCTGCACTCCTGGCCTGATTGCTTTCGGTGTCACATCAGTAGGTTTTCAGTCCTCTAGATGTACACCGATTCAGAGCTGATACCCATCATGTTGTTCTGTAGATCATATTCATCCTATCACCAGACCAGGAATTTTCGGGCGATGGTGTTGGTGCTATTTCCTCAATCTCGTATCATTCAATCTTTAATACTGTCAAGAAGATTTTCATCCTTAAGTGTGCGCATCAGCACATCAAATCTGTCGTTGAGAAAATCAACAGATATGTATTTGATGGTACAGTAAAGACACAGCCATCTGATGACACTTCATGCACTGTAGAGCACGTCACCAAGTCACTTGATCGCATCATGGCTGCACTGGATGTAGTGTTGTTGTCGAGGTGAGGTCAACTCGAGCTTAACTCGGCTCGGCTCGAAAATGACCCAATTCGTTTCAACTCGAACCTTCCGAACTAAATCGAGTTACAACTCGTTGGACTCGCGAGTTAGAAACGAGTTCATGTAGTTTACATCCATACATCGTAATCCCCTGTACTACATCATAATGGTCATTATTGTTGTATCCCTTCATTGCAATTGGCACACAGATTGGCAGCTAAGTTCCCCTCCAACATCCAAAAGAACTTGGAATCTGGATTGTCACTCTCGGCTATTGAGACCCTGACTGGACACTGAAATTTTCAATTGAAGTAAAACACTTAAATATCATCGTGGCTCAGAGCTATTGCTGCGAGCAACATTTTACCTCATGTCGTTGCAGCAGAATCCTGGCCCATGGTCATTTCCTCCGAGTCATCTCAGCCCTGAACACTCTCAACAAGGTACATTGTCTCCACTCCAGACTCCAAGTGGATCCTTCCAATCACTTCGGAACATTTCACCTGGTCCAACAGCTCCTGCCCCCAGTGCAAATGGTGAACAAGGCTCGCATCACTACTCCATGCCACAAATTCCAACTGAACAAGGTCCTCACTCATCATACAATGGGCCATACAATACTATGATACAGGGCATGCCTCCGCAGCATGTTCACATGCTCCATACAATGTGGGGACCACCTCAGTACCAACATAATGCTCCAAGTCCCTCACCCTTGCTTACACCCGGGCCCGCAGCTGGGCTTGGACAACCTCAGTATATGGTGTTGCCGAGTGCTATGAATGCACCTGGGCCCTTTCAGAATACAACTGCTGAGGTGGTCAATACAGGGACCACAGAGAGGAAAGGTCGAAAACGAAAAAGTGCAACAACAGCCAGTGGAACTGCACCTACTCGAAAACGGCCAAAGACAAGTGCGAGCACAGCCGCGGTGGCACCAGCAACAGCAGCAGCTGTGTGTGGAGTTGGGCCCACATCAACATTATTCTCCAACACCACACCAATTGACGAGCCTCCAATCATGACAGTGAATATCGTGGCTCAGGCAAAACGGCCTCCACGTGATACAAAGGTTGCTGCTTCTGATGTTTGGTATTTTATGTGGGCAGTGGATTCCCCAAAAAAACCAGACAAAATGCCAGAGAATCAGCCCCGGTTGAAGAACAAGCCTGACTCACCATATGTTGCCTGTAGACTCTGTGGGTGAGTGTCACTTGCTTTATTTATCATGGTTAAACACTCACAATGTATAGTGACGACGCAGAGAATCCGCAGTGGAAAGTTTACAAGCTCGGTGACGGAATGACAGTAACCTGCCGAAACCACCTGTTAAAGCATGGACAATGTTATAGGGAAATATGTGCAATTATGGGACTCAAACAGGGCACGGAAGACTTTGGGAAGCAAATTCAACGCCTACCATTCACGACGGAGATGTTCTGCTATCTTCTCATGAAGTGGGTAGCTGTTGATGATCAGGTATATCATTTTTACTCAACTTACCCTTACCTGACTTTTAATGGACTCGGAATACCAGTCTTTCAATGTTGTCGAGTGTCCTGAATTTCGGGAGCTGCTTTTGTACCTTGGAGAAGGCAAAATACAGGACAAGAACCTCCCACACCGCACGAAGCTGACAGAAATGATTCTCAACGAGTTCCGGACTGAGTATTGCAAAATTAAAGATGATCTAAAGGTATGGCACGACAAATTTCATGTGTTACAATGTTGACGTGTTTGTCAGAATTCTCTTGGTCGCATATCTCATACCACCGACCTTTGGAGTGATCAGAATCTGGATAGTTTCATGGCGCTAACAGCACATTTCATGATTCGTGATAGGAAAGACTCCTTAATTTTCAAATCACATCTTGTAGCATTTCGCTTTATTGAGGGGGCTCATACTGGCGCACACCTTGGTCAAGAATTCCTCAAAATCACTGATGATCTCGAAATCAGCAACAAGGTATGGGTTGTCTCCCTCATCACATTCAAACTATGTTTGTACTTACATCTATGCAGCTTGGTCAGATCACGATGGACAACGCGTCCAACAATAACACACTTATGGTAGAAATCGAGGGCGAGCTCAGGCAAAGAAGAATTCCCTTTGATCATGATGGAAACCGTCTACGGTAAGCCAAGTTTGAATGTTGCTGTTGTCACACTGGCTTGAAAATTTTCACTGACCAAGCGCTATCAGGTGCTTCCCGCACGTTGTTAACCTTGCAGTGCAAGCGATCCTTGCAGAACTAAAGAAGAACCCTCGTGTTCCTCTTCTCGCAGCCCCGACCGACTCTGCCAACAAACCAGCACTTCAAGCATATGTCAAAACACTTGAACGAGACCCAGTCGGACAATGTCGAGGGATAGTTTCAGCTTGTCGTGCATCTGGCCAGCGTCGTCGTCGTCTTCAGGCTGTGATCCAAGAAGGGAATGAAAATGGGTACTGGAGAGGCAAGCTTCCTGACGGAAAGTCCACACTCCCAACATTACAGCTGCTGCGTGACTGCACAACTAGATGGTCATCGACGTTCAACATGGTTGATCGTGTCCTGATGCTAAACCCAGTATGTACTTGTGTCACTGCTGGAGCTCACACTACTAAACTCTCTGTCGAAGGCAATCCAATCCTTCTTATTGGAGACGCAGAATGCTGACATCTCAGATCTCTCCATGGATGCGAAGGATATCGACGTTCTTCGCGACATACATCAAGTCATCGAGGTTCCTCATGTAGCACATCAACTCCTCTCTTCGGAGCGGACACCAACACTATCAATGGCCCTGCCAGCTTATGAAGTGCTCACTTGCCAGTGGACCCAACTACGAAGCACAATATGGGAGTTGTCCCACTATATTGAGGTTGGTCTCGATAAACTGAACCAGTATATCAATGAAGGAAGGAAAACACGCATATATGCCCTTTCGATGGGTATGTTTCAAATTTTTCACTCGCCGTGCCACCATTAACATTGTCCTTTATGACACAAACTATAGTTGTCAACCCAAACATCAAGCTCGAGTGGTTGAAGGAACAGTGGGAAGCTGAGGATATCGGAAATGCTCGAGAATGGATACTACAAGCGGTGCATTTTTTTTTTTCACACTTAACAGATGTTATAATTTTTGGCGTGCAGATGACTTCATTTCGTACATCCATCAGAGTTAGCCAGGCCCAGCAGGAACTATCAACGCCCTCGACATCACAGCATGAGCTCACCAACTCAACAGCAATTTCTTCCCGGTCGTTGTCTGCTGGATACGGGCGCATGAACAAGCTCAATGTAACTGTTCGGCGCTCAGCCTCGATTCCTACTACTAGCGCTACTCCTCTGACTCCCACCATCATTGTCTCCGAACCAACGACAGCACCAGAAACTGTGCAGGAACTCATTCGCAAGGAACTCGAACAAGACAGGAAAGATGCCGAGTGCGAGTTTTCTCGTTACGAAGATGCAGGATTACTACCTGACATGGCTGAACGCACAACGGATATAGTTCGTTTCTGGGAGGTATGTCATATCATTTTTTTTCATTAATTTCATAGGATTAAGGAGTATTATATTCTAGCAAAAAGAACACACATTCCCGCTTCTATTTCGTGTTGCCATGGACGTTCTGCCTGCTCAAGCTTCATCTGTGCCTTCCGAGCGCATATTCTCATCAAGCAAAGAGACCTGCACTCTACGGCGCAGCAACCTATCTCCGACCATACTCGAGGCGCTACAAGTTCTGAAGTTCACTTACAAGCAAGACCGCCTCAATTTTACAGAGGACCTGGTAGCTAATGAGCAGGACTACACGATATCTGGACCTGTGACTTCAAGAGCAGTTGACGAAGCTAATGGCTGCCGGGAATCTTCGCGAGCTCGATCAGTTGCTTGCAAATGCAAGGGAAATTGATTGTAACTAGTTTATTGTAGTTTCTGTCTGCTCATCGTGTATTTACTTGCAAAAATCGTCGTTGGCAGTATCTAGCATCCCTGGCTTCTCATTGGCTGAACCACCGGTTCGCATAATTCCGAACTCGTTAGTAACTCGCGAGTCGAACGAGGCGCAACTCGTTGCAACTCGTAAGTATCGAACTGTGTCGAGGTACCACAAATTTCCACCTCGATTCGATTCGATTCGCCTCGCGGCAACACTAACTGGATGCCAGTGATTCAGATGATTCAGACTCGAACCAGAGCGACGAAGAATTGGAATATGTTAACTTGCCAGCTACCAAAGATACACATCATTCCACTGCAGCCACAGCTGTAACCATTGCACCTGCAGCCATAACCATTGCACCCTCGACTCTGAGTCCTAGTGTAAGTGCCACAGTGGCAGCACCTGACAGGCCCACTGTGACCTCGGATGTTCGAGATTATCCCGACACCCCGCACACTTCCATTTCAACCCCACAACTCCCCACTTTTATGGCACCACAAGCAGAGATTTTGGGAGATCCTGAGGGGTGTGAGGATGTATTGGCAGCTACTACTGCCAGTGGTGCAGGGCTTGGTATTCCCAAATCTCGAGCAAAAGCGTCCAGGGGCAGGAAGAAAAAGTCGTTGACGGTCAATGATTCCACAACTATTTGTCGCTCCTCACGTCACACTGCAACTACTTAACCTTCATAGTTATTATCTGTGCTCGAATGTCATCATTTGCCTAGTGTCAGGACACACTTGTTTGATCGGTCTGTGCTTATATAATACAGTACTCTTTAAACTTGTTCTTCCATCACGGCTCCTTGTTCTCATAACATTCCATGAACCATTTCATTGCTGCTTCGAACGTCTGGTCGATAACATTCCATGGACCATTCCTCTAGGTGACGTGTCTGATAACATTCCACAAACCATTTCACTAATAGGTTTGAAGGTCTGGTTGATAACATTCCGTGGACCGTGGCTGATAACATTCCACAAACCATTTTGTTGCTGCTTCGAAGGTCTGGTCGATATCATTCCATGGACATACTACTCTTCACACTCGTTCTTCTATCTCGCTCCTTATTATTATGCTCATTTCATTGTCAGAAATGGCAATGGTAATTACCGCCAACTAATTTCAACCCGGGCTTTGTTTCAAACATTGTTCTAGTAATCGCTGGCACCCTTTCTTCTGGGATGCTACCTCCAGGTGAGACCACATAGACTCTTCGGTTCATGGAAGGTTTCACTGATTCAGACAACATTCCATGAACTATTTCTCTAGGTTGCCGATCCCAACCTCTCTTTTCATCTCTGAACTACTACACAGATGAGATGGATCCAACATCCAGTAGCAAGAAGTCAAGATCCTGTGCACAGCGCCTGTGTGTTTTTCTCTTTTGTAGTTCTTTATCGCTGACTCCTTGTCACACAGGGAAATTATCGCACTTGACAGAAGAAAGCTGCTAGCTCATCTTGACCCACCAGTACTCACACTACGCAACAACCCAGAGCACCCTATCATCATGTAGAGCACCACTTCCTACTGCTGCTTCGACACTTTCCACTGCTTCGATACCTTCTGCTGCCATTGGTCTGCCACATCAGCAACAGACGAAGGCAAGAAGGATGGGACCAGGGACATTATTTCTTTTTTCATTATGCGTACCACAATGTATATTAGTATTCATATCAACTTGATCTGACAATTGATATGTTCATTATCACCTTTATCAGAATGATCATTATAGCATTAAGACTTGGTTGGTGACCTGGAAATGCGCATTAATACTCAGTGGATACCATTGAAATGCGCATTCAGACTATGTTAAAATGTCTATTAATATGCCCATTATATCATCATTTTGATGAGCATTAAAATGCTGACTGTTGAATCGTGATGTATTATAATGGGCCCATGTTATTAGGCCATCGTAATGGATTATAATGCCGTAAAAAAAGTTCCGACATGGCTTATTTAAGCACATGTATTACATAGCGATACTTCACTTGAATCTTACTAGGTTTTCCCCAGAAACATCCTTCGCTTAGGACCTCCAATTTTAAGTCATCTGATACTAGATTCTTAGTACAAGCACTCCTTGAACTAAGCCTGAACCCTCTCTTGTTTGAGAGACTTACGATCCCAATGACCAAGAACCTCTGTCGAGCTGTCGTTGTTAGAACTATCCTAGTTTGTAACAATTGTAGCATTCCAAAAGTTGTGATAAACCTTTGTTGGCTGACAGGCAATATAAGCAGGGAGCCGACTTTGGAGGAAGGCCTCCTTCTCAGGAGTTGTCCAAGATTTCGGGCCTCGTTGACGAGGCACTGCAGTAAGAACTTGCTTTGAGATAGAATTACCAGAAAAAAAGGACTTTTATCACTCTAGTAAAATGTCTGATAGTTAAAGTTTCACATTGCTGCGTGGTCTGAGCCTGGATGAAGTACATTACACGCTACCCTCTTTGATATGGGCGTGAATGAAAATGATTGTAACAATGCACCCTCATCGATATGAGCGTGAATGAAACAATAGATGTACTTGATGCGAGTATGGAGGAAGGGATCTGTTACGACACTAGGTCGTGTTCGTACTTGGATGGATCTAACAGCAAAGGCTCAACAGAGCATTCGTGTTGCTGAGGATCTGTCGGCTTCCACAAACAAGCAGAAGTTGCGTACGCCTTGTGGGGCGATGATAGCGGTTACAGATGGAAGGTTCGATGTCGAGGACAAGCTTCCAAAGGTACGAGCCTGATGTCGAGCAAGGTAGCCTTATGCAAGACAAGAGGTTTCTAGGGATAACCAAGTAGGATTAAAGTAAGGAACATCTACTTTAATCGTCGACCTTATATAAGGCTACTCTATCGTATCTAAGCTCAGCCTAAAGCTGGGTTCTAATCTGCTTATCTATCGAGTCAGAGATAGCGTCCATGAGGCAGGCTTCTATCTAGGATAAGGAGCACGAGGCGTCCTTCTATCAGTACATGAGGCAACACGAGGCTTGCCTTCTATCTTGATAACATGAATAGGTCTTCTAGACCTATGTCGTCATATGCGGTCCAGACCGCTTATCTAATCCGGCATCTTCCGGACTTCTCTTCTATCATCGGTCCTGTGTTCTATCCTGTGTTCTATACCAAGGGCGGTTAGAGCCCGGGTATCGTCTATAGCCGTGCTGGTGGCAGAGGGCAGGGGTGGCAAGGGGACTCATGTAACGTTGTTGTAACAGGATCTACTCGAAGTCAATCAGAATAGCAGCAACCTTCTAGCATATTAAAAGTACCCTTGTCAATATGAGTGTGAATGACACAATAAACATACTTGATGCAGATGATGTGAGTATGGAGGAAGAGATCTACTCGAAGTCAATCAGAATGGCAGCGACCTTCTAGTAGCATACCAAAAAGTACCCTCATCAATATGAGCGTGAATGAATTGAACAATAAATGTACCTGATGCAAATGACAGAGACTCTCAAACCATAAGAACAGCTGGTTAGTGGCTCAGCCTTGAACACCCTAACTCTTATGGTTTGAGAGTCCCTGAAAGATCCATTGCCTGGCGGGGACTCATTGCCTGGCGGGGACTCTAAAACTGTAAGGACAGTGTGGCGCACAGAAACTGAGATGAGGACTCTAAAACCACCGTAAGCATACAAGCCTGCTAGTGAGAGACTGGTTAGCAGTGGTTCAGACTTGAACACCCTGACTCTTATGATTTGGGAGTCCCTGGAAGATCCATTATCTGGCAGGGACTCCCAAACCGTAAGGACAGTGTGGTGCACGAAAGCTGAGATGAGGACTCTGAAACCACTGTAAGAATACAAGCCTGCTAGTGAGAGACTGGTTAGCACTGGTGGTTCGGACTTGAACACCCTGACTCTTATGGTTTGGGAGTCCCTGGAAGATCCATTATCTGGCGGGGACTCTCAAGCTATAAGGACAGTGTGGCGCACATTGAAACTGAGATTCAGAACATTGATGGAAATGTCACAAGCACAGCAAGTCTGTGACAGGAGACACTAGGTAATTCGCAATTAGGGGTATCAGAGAATTGTATCCCAATTTTTCCAAAGTAGTATACAGACTTAACTGTTTTGAATTGCCAAATGTTGACATTCATTACCCTCACTCTTCGCAACAACTTCATTGAGCACTTTGGGTCTTCTGCACTTGGACTCGGATGTACTCAGCCATGCTACACTATTCCTGTGAGTCTGTCATCTCCACAGCCAATTTGTATGAGTACTAATTAAGGGTCTTTGCTGTTTGTAACAACTTAGTAGTTGGACACTCAACTTGGAGGTTCTCTGGATGTGTTCGACTATGCTATTCTGTCCCTGCGAGTCTTTCATCTCCACAGCTGATTTGTATGAATGCTAATTGAAGGCATCGTGCCCATTTTGAAAATGTGTCAATGAGAATCAAATTCAGAGCATGGGCCCACAATTCATGGCTTTCATAGATCACATTGGAGAAGAGCCACTGTTCTGGTGGGCAGACTCTCGCACTCATAGCAGCAACTACATACTTCAATGACACCATTGACTTTCTATTTCCGTCAGACATTCTTGAGAATGCCAAAACCTGTTTACAGTGTGCATTTCTTTCCCCTTAATGGGGACAAAGCAGTTCGCAATGGCCAATTCTATTAGGGGATCTCACCACGGACCAGCGCAAGGTAAGTCATTGTGTCGTCATTTTATACATGTTATATTCATGGTCAATGTCAGGAATATGATAACGAGGTAGCAGAGCTAGTGAGTAGTCTATGTTGCTACAGTTACAATTTTGAGAGGGCTACTACAGGTTGCTGACAACACTTCAACCAATGGTGTTTGTGAAGAGCTGCTGCATTAGTTCTCTTGAGCATCTCCCATCCTACCCATCGCCTTGCGGACACCCTTAACACTGTTTTGATTTCCACCCAGTGCACTTTCCAATGCTGCGTTCAACATGTTTTCCCACTTTTATTTTGTATTTTCATCGCTTTCTGTCACTGCAGGCATTTCCTCATTTTCCTCCACCAAACATCCAAAAAACATTGCATTAGAAGATAGAAATTTCCTTGCATTGTATGTATCAAAACATTGAAAAAAATAATGAATGTATGCAAGATTTTCTGTATGCAAGACATAATCTAAAAATGAGTCATATTCCCTCAAGAAACAGTCTATATTTTTCATTCATCATTCCTCAAATAACAATTTACAATCATGTTAATTTTTTTGCCTCTGTTTTTCCAATGTTCTGTGCATCAAAAATCTCAATTACTTCATCCTGTTCACCATATGTTTGATACAAGAACATTGAAAAATCATATAACAAATAATAAAATATATTTTGACAATGTTTTGTTAAGGAAAAGCAAAGAAACTTTCAAACATTCATTTGTATATTTGGTAAGAGGAAATTTATGGAACATGCCCCATATTTTGTGAGAATAAATAAATAATGTTTGCAGTATATTCCTCCTGCACAACACTTGAAAAACATTTATTATGTTCAGAGAAAAAAAATGAAACATGATTGCAGGATACTCTGCCTAAGAACATGCACAAATTATACATTGTTTTCTGCACACAATGGATGGAAAATACAGCATTATCCTTGAAGGAACATGATGAATTTTTCCATCATGTCCCACACACAGAAAATCATTGAAACATGAATTACTTTTTTTCAATGTTTTGACAGACAAAATGAAGGTACATCTACAGTATAATGGTGCATGCACCTGAAGTCTGAAGGTGCCGCACTTTCCCTCCCATCCCCGCACACCTTCATGTATGGGCAAGAAGCCTGCCTTTTCTCCTGTCCACCTCTGCCCATCCATGGGTCTCGAATGAGTGGGAGACTCCATGTACCACATCAGGCTCGTCAAATGTTGACACAAAAGCTGAAGTATGAACTGCTCTCTGCTTGCAGTGCAGTGCATTCAGGCTTTTCATGGTGACTTTCTTTAATAATTGAACAATGCACTTTGAACATTTGTGATCTGAATGAATACCACATAGTGGTGCAAATATGTAGAGAAGTGGCTACCCTGCACATGTACATCTTGTACATTTAATGTTTGTTGACCATTGAAGCCAATATTTGCTGACATGTTTCAATAGTTTGACAAGTACTATACTATTGCCCCCATCTCAGCTCCTGTGGATGCAGACATCGAACACGCACCACCTGGGCAAGCCCAATATGGCTGTTCCTAAGTCCTTGCTGCTGTACAAGCATGTCAAGCATCTGATTGCACCCAGCTTAGGCCTTGTGCCAAACTTACTGCATACCTCCAGAGTCCTCTTGAGCAGACAGAATATGTTGTGAGTTGGTGGGGTATAAGTCTATTTTTCTCATTGTTGTGAGTTTATTTACAGCACCATCAGTCATAATATCCGACACTTTCACGCATGGCCTGAGATTATTTAGCCATCCAGAGTAGTAGCACAGCATCAGAGTGTGCCTTTTCAAGCAGTAGACTAACGGGAACCAAACAACGGAACCATCTCAACAAGGATGCATTTGAGAAGTTGCAACTGTTGAAGAGCACTTACCACAATGGCCACATCTCTGCCGCTAGTGATGCTGAGCAACATTTGGATTCGTTGATTGCTGCACTCCATGATAACACAGATGACGAGGATGGTGAACTGGTCTAGTAGCATTTAGTATTAGTACTTCTGTTGTCAGGCATGTTTCATTTATATAATTTTCTTGACAAAATTTTTATTATTTTGGATGGTTCAGTTCTTGGTTCAAACCCTTGCTGAACCAGAACCAGACCATTATTGGACCAAACCAATGGTTCAGTCCATGGTTCTACTCACTGGGAGAACTGAACCTATGGTCAGGTTCGGGGTGCTCAGAATTTGCCAGAGAACTGGACTGAACTGGACCTGTCCATCACTATTCCTTATTTGACTTTTAGCAGCTTATTCGAGCTTCACTTTTCAGGCAACTTCACAAATGTGCACTGTGTCAGTAGGGGTTAGCAGCTAGGGGCTTTCAGTGGTTTCAAGGGGTTTTCAGAGGTGCTAGGGGTCCTGTCCGGACCTCAAGGCACCTAGGTACATATACCTAGTGCCTGTCAGTAGATAGACCTTGCTCATCCCATCAGCTTCTATTCCTTTTGCTTGGTTTGGTGCCACTGACTCACCTGGTGACTAGAGTGAGAGCTCTTCATTGAGCATCTCGTACTCACACCTGCTCCAATACAATTCTGCACATTCTGTTCGGTTCCCACACTCGTCCTGACCTGGCCGCACCTTTTTTCTTTTGTTTAGACTGCTTGCTTGCCGTTGGAGAGCTCTTGAATCACCTCCCATGGGGAGCTCTGATGGCCACCTCTTGTAGGCACTTTGTTTTAACCCGCCCAATTTCTCCCGCACATCCTTTTCCTTGACTCCATTACACACTGGCTACATGTTGCATGCCACACCCTCGAAGCACTTGCACCCACCTGTGTTCGATTCATCATGCTCATTTTTTCACTTGGCTTCGCATCCCCAGCCATTTTCACCCATTCCTATGATATCTGCATTCCATCTGCACCTCTCACGCCAATGCATTCATCTCTTCCGCACTCGTACAACACCGGCCGCACCACCATGCACTATCCACATGTTACCAGCACTAACAGCATGCACTACGCGTCACCCACGTGCATCCGCACCATCCATGCACCACTTACGTTCACCATGCATCACCTGTGTGTACCACACATCATTCATGCCCTCCATGCACCATCTGCATGCACCATGACCCACCCACATACACCACAACCTATCTGTGTCCTCCAGCCTTGCACCCATTCACACCCTCACCTGCGTTCATTTGCATTTGTGCTCACCCGCCAAATCTCATCATTTGTCTGTTTTTTCCTTCACACCCTCATGCAACCACATGACATGCATGACTCACGCAATCATGACACACTCTGTCATCCAGCATTCAGCCCCAGTACATGCGGCCAATGCCAATGTGATGGCAACTGAATGTGAAGAGTTTGAGAGGAGGGAGGATCTCTTGCATGGTTCGTCTGTCATTTTCCTTCACATCATTTTACCCTTCGCATACTACATACAACTACTTCACTTGTTATCATTCTGACTCATTCCTGCATCTGTCCTCAATCCGATAAGTTCTCCCTACCCCATTGTGAAGAAGGAATAGTGACTGGCTAGCAAGTAAGCTAGAGCACTAATAAATCCTACTGAGTGTGGGTGTGCTATGTCGACCCAAGAGGATTGCTATGAAGCACTTCCTTCAAATAAAATGCAAAGGGAGCAAATGCGGAATGCAAGAGGATGAGTGCAATTGAGGAAAGTGAGGCCGACAGTGAGAGTGAAGGCAAGAACGTGAATCTGATGAAGGCGTGATGAGAAATGAGTGAGAGCGGGAGGTTTCTAGGTAAAGTGCGGTTCTGCAGGTAGTGACTAGGTATGGAGGTTTATGGCTGAGGTATAACTTGGTGTAAAAGCTAAGTCAGAACCCGAGTAGTTCAGTTGATGCAGAGCCTAGGTAAGGAAAAATTAGATGCGTGTTTGCGGAGCAGCGGAATGCGTTGTAACACTCAGGTTGGCGTTGGGCGCGTATCTGGTCAAAATCACATCCTACATTCCTCAACACACTTCCAAATTTCCAAAAGTTCTGTGCGCTTGTCCAAGTCGTCCAAAGGTCGTCTGCCCTATTCCGAGGCCCTTTTTACCTTTTTCGATCCTCTGTACCATGTCCTGTCCTTGTTCGTTTGACTTTGCTGGTGCATTTCTCACTTAGTTATCTGTTATTAATTATGTCTAGGGCCTCATACATCGAAAACCCTTGCTAATACGTATAGATATGCACCTTGTGCATTATTACATGTATATCTTCGTAGCGGCTCGCCTTGAGTCTTATTACATTTCAGATGTCTTATCTCGCTACAGTTTTTACCTATGCATATTCCGGACTTTCACGCAGTAGGATATATTCTGGTTCACTAATACTCGCAATTCACTTCTCTTCCTGTGCTTTGAGTCATAGTCAGTAGAGTTGCTTTCGGAATATTAGTACTTCGCGCAATTGATCTTTGTTCATTCGGAATGATTGTTTGGCCTGACCACTGCCATTTTTGTTATTGATTTCCTTAAGTCTTTCGACGGACCTTGCTAGTTATACTACACAGGTTCTATACTTCAACAGACCGCTATTTCTTCACCAGAAACCTTGTTGTTTCACTGGAAACTTGCCAGAAGCCTCACACAACCTTGGACCTTTGTTTCTCAATGTCGGACATCGGTCGGACACCCTGGACAATTTATCAGAACTTTAGACGTACTAGAGGTACCTTTCTCTTTCTCTCCTTCGATCTTAACATATCCCTTGCATTTTATATCAAGAGATAATCCTACAGGCAGTCTCTTAGGGACAAACATCTCACTCGCACTCTGAGTCTTAAAGGTACCCCTTTTGTATAGCCCACCAGGAATCAACTCTTTACAGTGTGGGTTCAAAGTCAGTGAGAATCAAAGCTTGTCAATTGAAAGATATAGGAATGTCTAAGTGACTCTGCAAAACAGGGATACTGTCT